>JAHHZJ010002524.1:0-41672 GCA_021437245.1 Aegilops speltoides
GGCTGTCCGGGCTGCAAGATTGCAAGGCCCAACTTGGGGCGCACTTGCTTTACCCTTGAGGAGGAGATGGAAAGACCCTCTGGTAACACATTTGTATAAATAAATATAAGCGCTGTGCGGCATGCGCCGAGTCTAATAAACCTTGTAGGTCTTTGCCGAACAAGATCCGGACAGGCAATCGCTGCTCATGCCAGCTAAAAGCGGCGAAAATGTGCTAAGCGAGGTTCAGCGGGAAAGAACAAGCTTCAAGATGCCAATGCCAATCTCGGAGAGGAGCTGAAAGGTGCAGAGCCGAGCTGTCGGCTCCGTTAAGGAGAATCAAGCGGCTTCATCGCAGCATCTATAGTAAGTGCTTGCGAACTCTCTTAGGAAGAAGAGTTGGCGAGGAAGCGATTTGGCGTGATATGTCTTGTAGGTATACTCACGGGCCATCCTGCGGAGAGATGCCGTATCAATGGGTGATCAACTTCCCGAACTTCGGCTTGTCTGACGAGTTGGCGGGGAGCGTTGCGAGAAAATTAAAATTTTCCTCACGGCTTCACCAAGATCCATCTATGAGTTCATCTAAGCAGCGAGTCTAGGGAGATTGCATCTACATACCACTTGTAGATCGCGTGCGGAAGCTTGCAAGGTGATGATGGAGTCGTACTCGAGCGTGATTGAGATCACCGATGTCCAAGTGCTGAGCGGACGACACCTCGCGTTCAACACTGCGTGCGGGACGGCGGCGTCTCCTCCGTCTTGATCCAGCAAGGAGGAAGGAGAGGTTGAGAAGACAGCTCCACCGGCGGCCTGACGGCGTGGTGATGGTGGAGAAGCGATACTCGGCGGGGCCGCCAAGCGCCTACGGAGGAGAGAGGTGTTGGGGAGGGAGGGCTGCGCCTTGGAGATGGGTGCTGCAGCCCCCCTCCCCCTTTATATAGGCCCCACAGAAGTGGCGGCCCTGAGATCAATCTCAAGGGGGGACAAGGGTGGAGTGCCCCAAGCCAAGTGGGCGCCCCCCTAGGGTTTCAACCCTAGGCGCGGGGGTGGGCCTGAGGCGCACCAGCCCACTATGGGCTGGTTCCCCTCCACTTCAGCCCATGGGGCCCTCGGGATAGGTGGCCCCACCGGTGGACCCGGGACCCTTAGGTGGTCGGTACATTCTGGGAGACCCGAAACTTTCCGATGGCGAAATACCACTTCCTATATATTATTCTTTACCTCCGGACCATTCCGAAACTCCTCGTGGCGTCAGGGATCTCATCGGGACTCGAACAACATTGGTAGTCACATACTTGACTTCCTACTAACCTAAGCGTCACAGAACCTTAAGTGTGTAGACCCTACGGGTTCGGGAGACCTTGAACATGACCGAGGCGACTCTCGGGCAATAACCAACAGCGAAGTGCGGATACCCATGTTGGCTCCCACATGCTCCTCGATGATTTCATCGGTTGAACCACGATGTCGAGATTGATCAAACCCATATGCAATTCCCTTTGTCAATCGATGCGTTACTTGCGAGACTTCGATCGTCGGTATCCCAATACCTTGTTCGGTCTCGTTACCGGCAAGTCACTTTACTCGTCCGTAATGCATGATCCGTGGCCAACACCTTGGTCGACTTGAGCTCATTATGATGATGCATTACGAGTGGGCGAAGATACCTCTCCGTCATACGGGTGACAAATCGATCTCGATCCGTGTCAACCTTGAGATACTTTCGGAGATACTGTAATGCACCTTTATAGTCACCCGATTCGTTGTGACGTTTGATACACCAAGGCACTCCTCGGTGGCAGGGAGTTACGATCTCATGGTGAAGGAAGAGATACTTGACATTGGCAAAGCTCTAGCAAGCGAACTACGATCTTTTATGCTATGCTTAGGATTGGGTCTTGTCCATCACATCATTCTCCTAATGATGTGATCCGTTATCAACGACATCCAATGTCCATAGTCGAAACCATGACTATCTATTGATCTGTGCGGGCTAGTCGACTAGAGGCTCACTAGGGACATATTGGGGTCTAAGTGTTCACCGTGTATTACGATTTCCGGATAATACGGTTATAGCATGAACAAAGACAATTATCATGAACATTGAAATATAATAATACTTTTATTATTGCCTCTAGGGCATATTTCCATGATCTCCCACTTGCACTAGAGTCACCAATCTAGTTACATTGTGATGAATCGAACACCCATAGAGTTACGGTGTTGATCATGTTTTGCCTGAGAGAGGTTTAGTCAGCGGATCTGCGACATTGAGATCCGTGTGCACTTTGCAAATCTCTATGTCTCCATCTTGAACATTTTCACGGATGGAGTTGAAGCGGCGCTTGATGTGCTGGTCTTCTTGTGAAACACAGGCTCCTTGGCAAAGCGATAGCTCGGTGTTGTCCGAGAAGAGTTTGATCGGCCCGACGCATTGGGTATGACTCCTAGGTCGGTGATGAACTCCTTCACCCAAATCGCTTCATCGCTGCCTCGAGGCTGCCATGTACTCCGCTTCACGTAGATCCCGCCACGGCGCTCTGCTTGCGGTTGCACCGACTCTTGCTCCACCATTCAACATATACCGTATCCGGTTTGTGACTTAGAGTCATCGGATCTGAGTCGAAGCTAGCGTCGGCGTAACCCTTCTGACGAGCTCTTCGTCTCCTCCATAAGCGAAACATGTCCTTTGTCCTTTTGGTGCTTGAGGATATTCTTGACCGCTGTCCGGTGTTCCTTGCGGGATTACTTTGGTATCTTGCAACCAAACTTACGGCAAGGTTTACATCAGTGCAGTACCTGACATGGCATACATAATAGATCCTATGGCTGAAGCATAGGGATGACACTCATCTCTTCTTTATCTTTTGCCGTGGTGGGTGGTAGTGAGCTCAATCTCACACCTTGTAACATAGGCAGAACCCTTCTTGGACTGATCCATTTGAACCTCTTCAAAATCTTATCAAGGTATGTGCTTTGTGAAAGACCTATGAGGCGTCTCGATCTATCTCTATAGATCTTGATGCCTAATATATAAGCAGCTTCTCCAAGGTCCTTCATTGAAAAACACTTGTTCAAGTAGGCCTTAATGCTGTCGAAGTTTTGTATCATTTCCCATCAAGAGTATGTCATCTACATATAATAGGAGAAATGCTCTGAGCTCCCACTCACTTTCTTATGTATGAGGCTTCTCCATAAGTGTGCATAAACTAAACGCTTTGATCATCTCATCAAGCGAATGTTCCAACTCGAGATGCTTGCACCAGCCCATAAATGGATCATTGGAGCTTGCATACTTTATTAGCGTTACGAGGATCGACAAAACCTTCGGCTGCATCATATCTGCTCTTCCTTAAGATGTCCGTTAAGGAATGCCGTTTTGGCGTCCATCGCCATATCTCATAATCATAGTATCGGCAATTGCTAACATGATTGAGACGGACTTAAGCTTAGCTACGGGAGAGAATGTCTCGTCGTAGTCAATCCCTTGAACTTGTCGATAACCCTTAGCGACAAGTCGAGCTTTATAGATGGTAACATTACCATCGCGTCCGTCTTCTTCTTAAAAATCCATTTGTTTTCTATCGCTCGCCGATCATCGGGCAAATCTGTCAAAGTCCATACTTTGTTTTCATACATGGATTCTATCTCGGTTTCATGGCCTCAAGCCATTTGTTGGAATCCGGGCCGCCATTGCTTCTTCATAGTTCGAAGGTTCATTGTTGTCTAACAACATGATTTCCATAACAGGGTTGCCGTACCACTCAGTGCGGAGCGTGTCCTCGTGGACCTTGAAGTTGATAATAACTTGATCCGAAGTACCTTGATCATCATCATTGTTTTCCTCTCCGGTTGGTGTGGGCATCACGAGAGCGGTTTCTGCTGTTGCACCACTTTCCGTTCGAGGTAGTACTTCATCGAGTTCTACTTTCCTCCACTTACTTCTTTCGAGAGAAACTCTTTTTCGAAAGCATCCGTTCTTGGCAACAAAGATCTTGCCTTGGATCTTAAGTAGAAGGTATACCCGATGGTTTCCTTAGGGTATCCTATGAATCGCATTTTTCCGACTTGGGTTCGAGCTTTTCGGGTTGAAGTTTCTTGACATAAGCATCGCATCCCCAAACTTTTAGAAGCGACAGCTTAGGTTTCTTCCCAAACCATAATTCATACGGTGTCGTCTCAGCGGTTTAGGCGGTGCCCTATTTAAAGTGAATGTAGCTGTCTCTAGGCGTATCCCCAAAATGATAGCGGTAAATCGGTAGAGACATCATAGACCGCACCATATCCAATAGAGTGCGATTCTGACGTTCGGACACACCGTTTATTTGAGGTGTTCGGTAGGCGTGAGTTGTAAACGATTCCACATTTTCTTAAGTGTGTACCAAATTCGTGACTTAAGTATTCTCCTCCACGATCGATCGTAGGAACTTTATCTTTCGGTCACGTTGATTCTCTACCTCACTCTGAAATTCCTTGAACTTTTCAAAGGTCTCGGACTTGTGTTTCATTAAGTAGACATACCCATATCTACTCAAGTCATCGGTGAGAGTGAGAACATAACGATATCCTCCATGAGCCTCAACGCTCATTGGACCGCACACATCGGTATGTATGATTTCCAACAAGTTGGTTGCTCGCTCCATTGTTCGGAGAAGCGGAGTCTTGGTCATTTGCCTAAGAGGCATGGTTAGCATGTGTCAAGCGATTCATAATCAAGAGACTCTAAAGTCCATCGGCATGGAGCTTCTTCATCGCTTGACACCAATGTGACCAAGGCGGCGATGCCACAAGTATGTGGGACTATCGTTATCAACTTTACATCTTTTGGCATCCACACTATGAACATGTGTAATATTACGCTCGAGATTCATTAGAATAAACCATTGACCATGAGACATGACCATAAAACATATCTCTCATATAAATCGAACAACCATTATTCTCGAGACTTAAATGAGTAGCCATCTCGTATTAAGCGAGATCCGGATACAATGTTCATGCTCAAACTTGGCACTAAATAACAATTATTAAGGTTCAAAACTAATCCGTGGGTAAATGTAGAAGCAGCGTGCCGCGGCGATCACATCGACTCTGGAACCATTCGGCAGCGCGCCGTCACCTCGTCCTTCGCCGGTCTCCGTTTATTCCGCAGCTCCTGCTGTGAGTTACAAATATGAACAGCGGCACGGTATCAAATACCGGGAGTTACTACGATCTTGGTAAGGTACACATCAATTACATGTATATCAAATATACCTTTGGTGTTGCGGCCTTCTTATCCGCTAAGTATTTGGGGCAGTTCGCTTCGGTGACCCTTCCCTTGCAATAAAAGCACTCGGTCTCGGGCTTGGGTCCATTCTTTGACTTCTTCCGGCAGCGAGGCTTGCAGGTAGCGGCAACATCTTTGCCGTCCTTCTTGAAGTTCTTCTTACCCTTGCCCTTCTTGAACTTAGTGGTCTTATTGACCATCAACACTTGATGTTCCTTCTTGATTTCAGCCTCTGCTGACTTGACATGAGAACACTTGAGGAATGGTCTTTACCATCCCCGCATGTTGTAGTTCATCACAAAGCTCTTGTAGCTTGGTGGGGGCGGCGGAGGATTCTGTCGATGACCGCCTCATCACGGGAGGTTAATGTTAATTTGGGTCATACGGTTGTGCAACCCAGACATCTTGAGGATGTGCTCCTTGTGAGAACTGTTTTCCTCCATCTTACAAGCTGTAGAACTTGTCGGAGACATCATATCTCTCGACCGGGCATGAGCTTGGAAAACTAGTTTCAGCTCTTGAACATCTCATATGCTCCGTGGTGCTCAAAAGCGCTTTTGGAGCCCGGTTCTAAGCTGTAAAGCATGCCGCCTTGAGCGAGGAGTAATCATCGGCCGCGAGTTTGCCAAGCGTTCATAACGTCTTGGTTCTCTGCAGACGGGAGGCGGCACCTAGCGGTCCTTCTAGGACATATTGTTTCTGGCAGCTATGAGGATGATCCTCGGGTTAGGACCCGTCCGTATAGTTCTGCCATCATCTTTCACTTGGTTTTCTCTAGGAGCGTTGAAGTTCATGTTGACATTAGCGTTGGCCATTGATCTACAAGACATATTTGCAAGGTTTTAGACTAAGTTCATGATAATAAAGTTCTAATCAAATTATGAACTCCCACTTAGATTAGACATCCCTCTAGTCATCTAAGTGTTACGATCGAGTCGACTAGCCGTGTCCGATCATCACGTGAGGCGGACTAGTCATCGTCGGTGAACATCTTCATGTTGATCGTATCTTCCATCGACTCGTGTTCGACCTTCGGTCTCCGTGTTCGAGGCCATATGCGCACATGCTAGGCTCGTCAAGTTAACCCTAAGTGTTTTATTTGTGTAAAACTGTCTTACACCGTTGTATGTGAGCGTAAGAATCCATCACACCCGATCATCACGTGGTGCTTAGAAGCGACGAACTGTAGCAGCGGTGCATAGTTAGGGAGAACACTTCTTGAAATTTTGTGAGGATCATCTTATTTACTACCGTCGTCCTAAGTAAACAAGATGCATAAACATAATAAACATCACATGCAATTATATAGTTGTGACATGATATGGCCAATATCATAAAGCTCCATTGATCTCCATCTTGGGCTCCATGATCATCTTGTCACCGGCTTGACACCATGATCTCCATCATCATGATCTCCATCATCGTGTCTTCATGAAGTTGTCATAGCGACTACTTCTACTTCTATGACTAACGCGTTTAGCAATGAAGTAAAGTAGTTTACATGGCGTTCTTCAATGACCGCAGGTCATAAAAAATAAAGACAACTCCTATGGCTCCTGCGGTTGTCATACTCATCGACATGCAAGTCGTGAATCCTATTACAAGAACATGATCTCATACATCACAATTCATCATTCATCACAACCGGCCATATCACATCACATGATCAATCATTGCAAAAACAAGTTAGGCGTCCTCTAATTGTTGTTTGCATCTTTTACGTAGCTGCGATTGGGTTCTAGCAAAACGTTTTCTTACCTCGAATCACCACAGCGTGATTTTGTCAACTTCTATTTACCCTTCATAAGGGCCTTGTTCATCGAATCCGCTCCAACTAAAGTGGGAGAGCGGACACCCGCCACCACCTTATGCAACTAGTGCATGTCGATCGGTGGAACCGGTCTCACGTAAGCGTCGTGTAAGGTTGGTCGGGCGCTTCATCCCACAATACCGTTGAGCAAGAAAAGACTAGTAGAGGCAAGTAAGATGACAAGATCAGCGCCCACAACAAATTGTGTTCTACTCGTGCATTAGAGAACTACGCATAGACCTAGCTCATGATGCCCTTTGTTGGGGAGCGTTGCGAGAAAATTAAAATTTTTCCTCGGCTTCACCAAGATCCATCTATGAGTTCATCTAAGCAGCGAGTCTAGGAGAGAGATTGCATCTACATACCACTTGTAGATCGCGTGCGAAGCTTGCAAGGTGATGATGGAGTCGTACTCGAGCGTGATTCAGATCACCGATGTCCAAGTCTTTGAGCGGACAGCACCTCGCGTTCAACACTGCGTGCGGACGGCGGCGTCTCCTCCGTCTTGATCCAGCAAGGAGGAAGGAGAGGTTGAGAAGACAGCTCCACCGGCACGGCGGCGTGGTGATGGTGGAAGCGATACTCAAGCAGGGCCGCCGCAGCGCCTCGGAGGAGAAGTGTTGGGGAGGGAGGGCTGCGCCTTGGAGATGGATGCTGCAGCCCCCCTCCTCCCCCTTTATATAGGCCCCCAGAAGTGGCGGCCTGGAGATCAATCTCCGGGGCGGCGTGACAAGGTGGAGTGCCCCAAGCCAAGTGGGCGCCCCCCCCCTAGGGTTTCAACCCTAGGCGCGGGGTGGGCCTGGGGCGCACCAGCCCACTATGGGCTGGTTCCCCTCCACTTCAGCCCATGGGGCCCTCAGGATAGGTGGCCCCACCGGTGGACCCGGGACCCTTAGGTGGTCGGTACATTATGGGAGACCCCAAAACTTTCCGATGGCGAAATACCACTTCCTATATATTATTCTTTACCTCCGGACCAGAAACTCCTCGTGGCATCAGGGATCTCATCGGGACTCGAACAACATTCGGTAGTCACATACTTGACTTCCTACTAACCCTAGCGTCACGAACCTTAAGTGTGTAGACCCTACGGGTTGGAGACACCTGAACATGACAGAGGCGACTCTCGGGCAATAACCAACAAGAGTGCGGATACCCATGTTGGCTCCACATGCTCCTCGATGATTTCATCGGTTGAACCACGATGTCGAGATTCGATCAAACCACATATGCAATTCCCTTTGTCAATCGATGCGTTACTTGCGAGACTTCGATCGTCGGTATCCCAATACCTTGTTCGGTCTCGTTACGGCAAGTCACTTTACTCGTATCCGTAATGCATGATCCGTGGCCAACACCTTGGTCGACTTGAGCTCATTATGATGATGCATTACCGAGTGGGCCGGAGATACCTCTCCGTCATACGGAGTGACAAATCGATCTCGATCCGTGTCAACCATGAGATACTTTCGGAGATACACGTAATGCACCTTTATAGTCACCCGATTCGTTGTGACGTTTGATACACCAAAGGCACTCCTCTGGTAACCGGGAGTTACGATCTCATGGTGAAGGAAGAGATACTTGACATTGGCAAAGCTCTAGCAAGCGAACTACGATCTTTTATGCTATGCTTAGGATTGGGTCTTGTCCATCACATCATTCTCCTAATGATGTGATCCGTTATCAACGACATCCAATGTCCATAGTCGAGGAAACCATGACTATCTATTGATCTGTGGGCTAGTCGACTAGAGGCTCACTAGGGACATATTGGGGTCTAAGTGTTCACACGTGTATTACGATTTCGGATAATACTGATTATAGCATGAACAAAGACAATTATCATGAACATTGAAATATAATAATACTTTTATTATTGCCTCTAGGGCATATTTCCAACAGATACCTTTTGGTTAATAAATACTTAGTAGTATGCATGGAGACTAAGCGTAAAGGGTCATTAATTAACTATCGAGCAGTGCCCTTCAGTTATGTTATATTACATGGTTAGTAAGAAACATCTTCGAGAATAGTTCGTTACTGGGGTTCCTTTAGATTTGGGGTGGCATGCCTAAAGTGCATGTCGGACTGCCAATGGGCGATAAAACATCGAGGGCAGATGGAAAAAATAGGTAAAAGTCATCTTTTAAATCACCGGCCAAATATTCCCTTAAACGCTAGCTTTTACCCGATCGAGTACACATCCGGTGACCAGCGATAACAATGTGAAGGTGCTCCCTTTACCACCTAGCGAACAATCGGGAGCGTGGGGGTAGCAAAGCCGAGCAACCCAGCTTGGCCAAAACTTAAGTCATTCGATGCATATAATGGCGAGTAAAAGGTACATGTGGAAGCATGACACATGTGTTGGATATAAAACCCGTATGGTTGAGCACTAAAAAGCCCCGAGGAATTAAGTGGGTGTACGTCGTTATGTATGCAAAGAATGCAAAATAGGCCCGAAGGATTTGTTTAATTTTAAAAGGATAAAAAGAGATAAAAGACAGCGAAGTATAAAAGATTGGGCCGGGGAAGGGGCGAACTCTTAGTGCAGCTAGGCATAGAATCGTCGGAGGCTCGTTCCATGGGTTGGCTCGGTCGGTTGTCAAGCGCATTTAATGAGCATGCGCCCGCGATCGATCTTGATCAATGATGAAGGGCCTTCCCATAGGTTTGAGCTTGTCCTTTTCTTGTCCGGTGGCGTAGAACTAGTTCACCAGCGTTATAGGTCTTGGCCCGTGCTTTCCCTTTGATATCTTTGAGCCTTCTTTGGTAAAATCGGAGCGAGCCTTGGGCGTCCGTTCTTCCTCAATGTGTCCAAGCTGTCCTGCCGATCAAACTCGGCTTCTCTTTCCTCGTACATGCTTTTCGAGGTGAGTCATGAATAATGTCATGACGTCTGCCTCTGCGCCTTATACTATAAAAATGGTGTGAATCCGGTGAAATCGGTTAGGCGTTGTCCGCAGCCCAGTCTGGTCGAGCTCCTCGACCCATTGGGTGTCGATTTAGTGGTGACCTCACTAGTGTGGGTTTAATGCGCTCATTATTAGACCGTTTGCTCTTTCCACTTGACCGTTGGTTTGAGGTGATAGACTAGCGCATAGTCGAGCTTAATGCCCATATTTTTGCACCATGCCTTGACCTCATCGGCTGTGAAGTTGTGCGTTATCGGTGATGATGCTATGGGGGACTCGTAGCGGTGTACCACCTCGATATAAAGTCTATCCTGGTCGGACTCTGCCGTTTTGACGGTTTGGCCTCTATCCATTTGGTGAATTTATCCACCATGCCAGGTATTTTTCTTGTGGGTTCCCCCTTTAAGGGCCCCACCATGTCAAGCCAGGACATGACGGCGGGTAATGGGTATGGTTTTGAGGCGGTGGGTGGCATATGGTTAGCGAAGAGGCAGCCAGCGCCATTCGGCTGGACCAAGTCTGTGCATCTGCCCGAGCTGTTGGCATAAAATCCATGCAGGGCGCCTTTCCTACGGGGCCGGGCTGCTGCGTGGTCCCACCTAGTCGGCATGGATTTCAGCCGGGAGGTTTAGCCTCTTCTTGGAGATACATCTTTGAAGGACTCGGTAGTTTTTCTTATAAAGTTCTCCCTCATGAACCTTGTAGGCCTTCGATCGCCGGACTATCCGTGCCTCATTTTGGTCTTGAGGCTCCTGCCTAAATAAGTAGGCGGGAAAGGTTACATCCGTGGCGATTCTGGCCATTAATTGCGTGGGGATTGTATTCGTTATCTTTGAGTCACCAATTGTGCGGCTTTCTCCGGTTTTGCTACGGACTCCTCTTCCCAATGCGGATGGCGGCGTTCGGGAAAGATATTTGGAGGACAACATCCGTTTACCGATCGTGCGAGAATGTCGCGCTTGGTTGTTATCTCGGGCTATGTGATGGAATTAGTCCTTCAAACCGGTGACATTTCGAGCAGCATTACGATATGCTGCCATTTTGGATCCTGCGTCAAAGTCTCCATTTATTTGGGATATTGGGTTTGAATCGCGCACCTCTAGCGTTGAATGCCCATGGAGCCCATCGGAACCGGTAACAAGGCCTCGTTCTGCGTTGTTGAGTCGTGTACATTATTTGAAGTACATCTTGGTGTATCTCGGGGGGCGTCGTCGCCACCCGATCCGGACATTTGAGCCGTCAATGCATAGTCCAATTGGGCGCCGACTCTTTAGGTAGTTAAACGGTCCATTCACAAATCCAAGACTGACTTTATGGCTTCGAGGTTTGTAAGTTATGTCGAATGGCAAAGCTCAATGGCCCATTTGCGATCTGCCCGTTCGTGTCGTTATTTATAATGTCATTGAGTGGTACTTGAAGCCCTGTTATCGAACACTCTTGAAAGTAGTGCAAGACTTAGGGCGCCATAGAACACCACATATGCTAACTTTTGATAGTGCGAAGTGCAAGGTTTGCGGGTTAACACGGTGGATCGTAATACTGGTTTTGAAGAAATTTATGCCACATTTGCTCGTTAAACGGCGAGGCAGCGCTCACAACTTGATGTGTTGCGCGATGTATAACAACATTGGTTACGCCTTGGTGGCGCCCGGAGGACGGTTGTTGCTAATATGGCCTTTATTTCTTGAGCCGGTGGCGCGTCAATCCTCGAAGTGTTGAGTGCTATAGGAGGCGATAAAGAAGCGCCTTCTCTCCTAAGCGGAGATAAAAGCGGCTTAAGGCTGCCGCATCTGTTAATTTTTATTTGCTTGAGGTCCTTTGGGATATCCAACTATGTGAGCCGGATCTTGGCGGTTGCTTGATTCCTCTCGGATACAATGAAGCCAGCTTTCGGTGCTTACATTTCTCAGTTCATCTTAATGTCATATGCTCGAGGTTGTCGAATGTGAGCCTCAAATGTCTACTAAAGTTTCGGCGTGTTTTGTTTTTGGCGACTAATCGTCTCTTTCCTCATTGTTTTGCCCTATCGGGTAGCGGACATGTTTGAATCATGCACGATATTTCGCGGCATTTTTAGTCGAAGGGCATCGTGTTGAAGCAGAATTGTCGTATGGAGTGATGAATGTCGTTGCGGCGTGCCTTCCGCCATCTTGATTTGATGATAGCGGTATGCATCCGGGAAGCCGGAATCGTGTCCTTCGTGGCATCGATAATTTGATCGATCCGGGGGAGGAAGGGATCCTTTGGGCAAGCCTTATTGAGGTCTTTGAAGTCGGCAGGCCGGGTTGTCCTTCTTTGGTACCATCACCAAATTTGCTAGCGGTCTGGATGTTTGATATCTCGATGAATCCGGCTTCAATAACAGCTAGCTCTTCTCCCATTGCTTGTCTTTTGGGCTCGGAAAATCGTTGAAGATCTGTTTGATTGGTTTGAATCCTTTTAGGATGTTTAGGTTGTGTTCTACCAACTGCGGATTCGGGCATGTCCGAAGGTGCCGGCGAAGATGTCCCAATTTTCCGAAGGAATTGCGCGTCTTGGCGTCGACCGGGGTTCAAGTGCCCCGATGGAGCTGTCTTTGTTGGGTCCGTTGGGTGGACCTGAAATTTAACTATCTCATCTGCTGGTTTGAAGGAGGTGGACTTGGATCTTTTATCGAGTATCACGTCGTCCTGTTACCGTGGGCGTGGCGGTAAGCTCCTCTGCCGCTAAGGCTTGGATAGTGCCTCGAGGTTAGTCCGATTTGTCTTATTTTCGGCCGTCTTTGTGTCGGATCAGCGCAGAGTGATTATTCTGCTTTGGGCGGGCATTTTGAGCTTCATGTACCCGTAATGGGGTATTGCTTGAAAAATTGTGAATGCCTCTCGTCCTAATATGGCGTGATAGCCGTCTGAGCAGGGGCTACAGGCGTGACTTCTCGGATCTGTAATTGTCGGAGGCGAACACCACTCGAGTGTGATTTTCGGTCTGTGCGCTTCGGCTAGGGATTATTCCTCTGAAGGTTGTCTGCTTAGCTCGTCTGGCTCAATCGATTTCCATTTTCATGAGGGTTTCCTCGTAAATGAGGTTTAGTCCGCTGCCGCCGTCCATGAGGACCTTTGTGGTCAGCCGTCCACTATGGGACTAAGTACCGGTCTTTGGGACTCTGCTAGTTTGAGATGTGGGCTCGTCGCTAGCTGAAGGTGATAAATTGTTTCCATGGTTTTGTTGCTACTTGGTAGGCTTGGCGAGTTCGCGGATTGTTCGTTTCGCATATTATTTGATCGAAAGTCTGAACTTTGTCGGGGTTGGGTGCGACATATGCCAATGGATGGCTTATCATGGTGGGGGAGTAGACGTGCGGTGCTGAAAGCGGAGAGGCGAACATGCGGAATCTTACCCCCGGGGCTCTCCGGAGATAATACCCCTTTCTGCTTTGGGTCTCCAGGATCACTATGGGGAGATAGTACAAGGGTGCTCCTCGATTGTAGGGGCGAGGGGGCGGGCTAGCTCTTCCCCTCTTGCTATATGGCTAAAACCTACTGGGGGCCCTTTGGGGTGCCGGGGGGTTTATAGGCCTACCCCGAAATACAAAGGGTTCGGCTGGGTGGCCCATCGTCGTCTCTCTTCTCGTCTTCTCCGGACGGGCCCCTTGTTGGTGGGTCCGCCGAGTTGAATCTTGTCTGGGCACTCGATGGCGAGCTTGGCGTGGGGTGTGGGAACAGTCCCGCCCCTGTCGGCGATCCTGTGCCACTTCCGTCAATCTGGTTTATGGCCTGGGGGCCTGGCGAGGGGCGACTCGGGGGCCCTCTGCGAGCCGTCTTAACTCCCGGCGGCTCCTCTATCTCGGCGGAGGGCGGCGATCTCCCGGGCGTCGCGCCGCGTCGTGGAGTCAGTCTCGTGCCTTAGGTCGGGTGGCATGGGTGCTCGCCTCCAGGAGATCTCTTGGTGGCGGTCCTTGTAGCCATGCCCCCTCCCGTGGGTGGGGACAGCCACGGGGCTGTACCTGCGTTAGTCGTCGTGGAAGGTCGGGGCCGACTCTTCGGCCCCTTGAGTCCAAGCCGGTCGGCTTTGGAGTCGCCATCGGGGACTCGGTCTCCAGGTCGCCCCTGGGACTCGGCCTTATCGAAGGTCGCCCTAGGACTCGGCCTTCCCAAAGGTCGCCTCGGGGGACTGGTGGCCGGCCCGATGTGAAATCTTAGGTCTGGTTACGCCTACCCATTTACTCCGGATGTCCCGGTGGCGAAGCCCGGAGGCGCCGCCTCGTGGGGCCGGCGATTCGAAACCTTGGGCCGACTCAGATTCCCGGGCGTGCCGGGCGTCTTAAAGGCCCGGCCCTGGGGCCGCCTCCCGCAAGTCATGGCGGGAATCCGGTATCGGCCACGCTTCCCTGCCATCGTGAATGGTGTATCACGTCCGCCCGTGGGCGATACTGCCTTGGCGTGGGGGGGCGGGCGATAGATGGGCCCGCCACTACCGCCCTGGCTCCCGGCGGATCGCTCTGACGAGGCGGTTGGTTTCCCCGTGGTTCTGGGGCATAACCGTGAAATCTTCTCAAATGGGCGGCGATGGGGTTGTGGCGCGTTAATCCCCGTCGCCCCTCGGCTTCTCAGCCCATGGGGCTATAAAACGAGGAGGCGGCCCCAGCGCCTCCCCCTTCCTTTTGCCTTTCTTCTTCTTCCGTCGCCCCCCTCCTTGCTCTTTCTCTCTTAAATGGGATGGCTCCTCTTCTGCCGCGCCCCCTTCCGCTCCGTGAATGGGGCGGCTGGCGTGGGCCTTGGAGGACATCGAGTTCCTCGCCCGGACACTTGGCCTTGCCTATCTGGTGAGCTCCCGGGCGGGGGAAATCCCCCGGGAGGCGGCAGCGGTCATCTTCGCTCCCATCTGGGGATGGGCCTCGGCCGGGTTTCTCCGCTCGTTCCTCGGTGCCTTCAGGCACCACCTCACCCCAGGGTGGTGCTCCTCTCCGCCACCTTGTCGAACTACATCGAAGTTCTCCCCACCCGACGTGGGAGAGTTCTTCTCCTCAAGCTCGGCCCACGCCCGGCCGGTGTCGCGTTCATCGGGTCCGGCGCCTACGGGGCCAACCCCTTCTGTCCATCCTGGTGAAGTCGGTGAAGATTGGCGAAGACATACTTCTCGTGAAGAATTGGCCGAAGCGGCGGGTCAACCGCCCTTGACCCGGGCTAAGCGGCGGGGCCGTGGTCCCCAGCGGTGGCTTTGCCTCGGTTGGCCCGTCCGCCTCCGATCTGGCCGATCGGAGGGCCGTCGCCTCCGACCTCCTGGCGCCGGGTGCCCTTTCTCCAAAACCGGCCCCATCTCATCTGCGGATGGCGGCCCGTCCCCCGCTATGCCCAGGACATGCAGCGGGTGGAGTGGCGAACATGGTGAACCTCATCGCTCACTACAAGTTCACCCCGAGTGGCGGTTAAGGAGCGTTCTGCGACAACCCTCCCGGTGGTAAGTTTTACACGTCTCCGGTCTTGTATATATCGACCTCGAGCTCTAACCTTGTCGGTTTCTGGAGAACCCCTCTTGGGCGCTGCCCTGAAAGAAGCGTGAATCGTCCCGCCGGTCGGCGGCGTTGCGACCCGACCTAGGACGCGGGGGGGCCGAAGAGGAGGAAAGGCGCCTCGAGGCGTCGGCGACAGCGCCGGCCGGAGATGACATCGGCAAGTCATCCGCGCCCTCAGCAGCCCCAACCGGCTCAAGAAAAGCGCTTCCGGGGCCAGGCGGCCGCCAAAGACCCGAGGAACCGCGCGCCCACAACCCCAAAACCCCGGGAAGGAAGTGAAGACCGCCGCTCATCTCTTCGTAGTTTTTACTCTTTGCTTTCTTCGATTTGCGAATTGCTCGCTATCGCCCCCTCTCTCGGCCCCCTTCCCTTGAGAGGTCGCCCCTCGTCATGGGGTGGGGCGTCCTCAACGCCTTGACCCGCCCCGATCTCCGGGGCGGCAGGCGAAACAGCGGGGAGGAGGAGCTGGGAAGCGCCAGGCGGCCGGCCAGCGCCAGCATCTGGGCAGCCGTGGCGTGGGGCCGTCAAGCGAAAGCCGGCTGTTGCCGCCAGGTGTCTTATCCCCGCTATCATTGGCGCCGCCTCGACTGCAGGGCGAACGGCACGCCCCCCTCCCGAGGCGGCCGAACTCGGACACTCGCCCCTCCGCCACCTCCGCCGCCTCGTCTTGAGCGCGGAACAACTTTGTGGACCCGCGGACCCGCGGCTGGACGGGTCCAAACCGCAACGCGGGCGGCCGACTCGCCCGTCGAAACCTCGGCCTTTAAGGCGCCTTGCTAAGGCGAATCGGGCCAGAAGGCCTCGTTCCGGCCCGGCTGGGTCGGAAAAGGGCAACGGCCCCTGAACGAGCGCTCTTGGGCGTTCGGTCAAATTGCCAAAAGGAAAGCCCTCAACTCTACCCGGGCCTTTGGATCGGGCCTCGTCCAATGCGATTTGTTTTTAGTTCTCTTGTCTCTTTCTGCGTGGGGTTACCCGAGTTTCGGGTGGCCGGGGCGGCTCGGGAACTCCTTGGATCTTCAAGGTGACCTCGCTTTGCCGGCCTTGCGGATACCACAACCTCCAGCCCCCTTCAACACTTAATGTTGAAGAGCTGAGAAGCCGGACCGGCTGGCGGAGTCGAAATGGCGGATTCTTTCTTCTTGGGGCTAAAACCAAGGAGATTAGACCTCTTCTTGATCGGGCGGATCTCCCGCGACCTTCTTGTTAATAGCGTTTATCTTTCTTTGGGCTCGGAGGCCCCGCCCTTCAAGCGTGGATAAACCAACGCCGCCCGTCGTGCTAAGGAGGAGGTCGACAAGCTCGCTCAGGCGAAACCCGGTAATGGCAGCGAAGGATCTGCCGGAAAAAGGGCCAAATCGGCGGAAGGCCCTCCTAGCGAGTTGAGATGGGCGGGCGCTTGGACCGACCGGCGTCTTGACCTCGGCTACCACATGATCGGGGCGTCGTCGATGGTAATTCCTGTCTTCTCTTTTTGGTCTTCGATTCCTCGTCAAACTGTCTTGGTTTTTCTTTGTTTCCTTTCTTGTCTTTTTGCAGACTTCTTCCGCCCCTCGAGGCATTCCCCATCGAGGCGGATCGGGAAGGCGAAGCCAGTGATGCCCCAGGCGCCCGCTTGTCGGAAAAATCTTGAGCATCGGGGCTCGCCTTGGCTGCTCACCTGATCGCCCGTCTTAAGCGGCGCCCTTCACCGCCCTATGGCGGGGTGGCTCTTCGCACCGCCGTCGACGACCTGTTTGGAGGTCGCCGTCGTCGCCTCGAGGCTTGAAGGTTCCTCGGCCGGCCGAGACCCGGTTAAATCAAGGTGGTACCCGGCTGGACCTGGACCGCTGGCGGTTCGGTCGGAGGCCCGGGCGGGTGGGGCGTGGGCGCCCTCGTCGTTGGCGGGCCCAGCCGTACCCAAACACTAGTGTCTTTGTGCCCGCGGGGCGGGAAGGTTCTTTGAGTGGTTGGGATGCACCATCTGAAAGGACTCGGGTGTCGGCTCGGCCAGGGAGGCGAGTCGGAGGGCAGGCGGGGAGGAGGCGCGGAGGCCGAAACGGCCTCGGCTGATCGCGCCTCCCCACGAGCCTCGGAGGATAACAATCGTCGCCGAGGCGAAAGCCGGGAACCGCCCAGCCGACCGCCCGGCCCGCTGCCGCCGCCTCGGCCCTCGGCTCGGGCCGCCCCTAAAAGGCTTTCGGCCTTATCTGTTTTTTTGTTTCGCTTAAAAAAACTTGTTATTCCGGACAGTTCCACCAGGGTGTATTGACCAGGGCCCTATGTAAATATTTATCAAGTTTTCCTTTCTTGCTTTTCGCTCTTTTAGATTTGTTTTCCGGCCTCCTTTGGTTTGCCGCCTTGCCATCGGGCAGCGCTCTGCGGACTGCCAGGGTCAAAGCCTGGCTACTTCGAACAAGTATTAATCGTTTAAAAGGTAAATGCAGTTTGTAAATCGCGGTGACTCTCAAAAGTCGCCGTTCTTAACAAAAGGTTAAAACTATGAGCGCTTTCATGAGTCGGAAAAATGGGGGCGGCTTGGCTTCGTAGCTCTTAAATTTAGCCGTTTTTCATGTTCTTTCGCTTTCCCTTTGTTTCAACCGATCGCTCTGCGGTGGCTTCTGAGAAGGCGGCTTTGAGTCGGCACATTACTTTCGACCTCGGGCGTTCATAGCACAAGCGGCGAGTCCGGGCCGACTTTTGGACCGTCTTGGGACTATGATAAAAATGGGAAAGCATTTGAAAGGCGATTCATATCATCGATTAATCAAAAGGGCGTCCCGAGGGCTCGAGGGCCCAAATTAGTTTATCTGAAAAAGAAAGGCGATAATCTTTTTCGTTAAAATCTTGAAGAAGATTTGCATTCCTGGCGCTTGTCTCCTTGCGAGTCGTCTCTCGTCTCGAGGCCGAGCATCGTCGGAGTAAGCGTCGTTCCAGCCCTTCTTGATGATGAAGGACCCTCCCAAAGGCGCCACAACTTGTCTTTGGCGGCTGTTCTCGAATCGCCCGGGCACAAATCCCCTCTTGGAATGATCGTGGCTTGACCTTGCGGTTTGTACCGCGACTCTTGGGTAGATCTTTGGACGGTGAGTGAACCCGGCCCTCTTCGGGTGGCCCGTCTTGGCGTGCTTCTTACCTCCTCTTGGTGTACATGGAGACTTCGTGGAAGTGTGTATATCCGTCGGGATACCCCGGCCCGTGAACGAGGAAAACGGCGTGAACGGTTGATCTTTGGCGTCTGCGGAACTCGAGAGGCGGGCTCTTCCACCCAACGCGGGGCCTTTCGGTGGTTCGACCAATGAGGCTTGATGCGGATAGGATGAAACCATTGGCTCGCTCCACTGATGCGTTTATTGCGGATGGCAGCGGGCGCTAAGTCGGTCGGATGCCTGCGTCGTCGCACCAAAGCGCCCTTGGCGAAGTTTCCGTTTCCGTGATGATCGTGTGGTATGCCATACCGCCTTTGTGATGTCGGCAATGAAAGTCCTTTTGTGGGCCCATTTAGTTTCTTGATGGGCTTTGCTTCCCTCACTTGGTGAACTTGTCCTTTCTGCGGTAAATGGTCGAGGCCACCTCGAGCCGTTTGAAAGTCCCACCATGTCGGGCCCCCAAACGCAAGGGCAGGCGATGGGGATTGTCTTGATCTTGGCTGAAGGGCTTGGGGAACACAGCACCTTGCACTTCTTGACTAATTCTTTAGCTTCTTCGAGGCGTCGGCCAAAAACCGTCTTAAACTTTGGCAGGCGCCCTCGAGGCGCGTGGTGACCACACTCATACGATGGATGTCCTTGAGGATCGCTTGGCCTTGCTGCTCCGTGGTGGACACCGATGGCCGCGCTGACTAATCTCTGTTGACTATTGTGAGGCTGCCCTTTCGGCGTTGTACTTGGACGGAATCTCATCTGTCCTCCTTTTGACTAGAACAGGTGGGTGGCCCATGAGGTTTCTATCTCTTTTGCTACCCCGGACGGGCCAAGCCTGGGAGGGGCGGGTTGGACTCTGCCGCTTGCTGAATCGAGGCATTCTGGGCGGTGCCGATCCCGGGCAAGGCCGGTCCCGGAATGGCCGATCCCGGGCGGCCTTAGCTCTTGATGCTTCTGGGGTCTTGGGTGGATCCGGCTATCTCGGGGGGCGACGAAAAATGGTCGGACTCGGTGAAGGCTTGATGGGCGGCTTGTGGAAGCGAAGAAGCGGGGGAATCGCTTGGCGATAGACCGACTCGTGCCAAAGCCTGCTTGGTCGTTTCGTTTCTTGATGCGTGGAGAACTTCCATCCTTCAAAATATCCTGAGCTGCTGCACTGAAGCGGTAGCTTGCCATGTTCGTCCTTGGCGTCGATCGCCGGATATGTTGTACCACCAAATCCCGGGTGCGTAGCACAAGATCCGGCGGATGCAGTTCCTTCGGACCCGTGGATGGCGCTTCATATTCGGCGTTGTTGGGCGGCAAAGTGGATTTGCCGTATTTGAGCTTATCGCCCTTGGGGAGGTGAGGGGCGCCGGCTCGGGCGGGTGCATCTTGGGCCCGTCGAAGTGTAGTCGCCAATGAGTAGAATCGGGGGCGGAAATCTTGGTCTCGGCCGGTCGGCGAAAAATCGGCGGCGCTGCGACTTGATGGCGGTCCAGGTTGATAGTAGATGTGTGGGAGCTGGTCGATAGCCCCTTGGCCACTGGGGGGCATCTCGACTTGATGATCTCGGCGAGTGGGGCGGTGCAAACCACGTGATTGGATGCTCTTGGAAGTAGGGCTTCACTTCTTGGCGGCAAAATGCGCGCCGTAGCACATCTTCGGTAGTGAGGGTAGTTTTGCTTGGAGTCGGGGCACCTCGCTCGAAAATATCTGGTCTGGACGGGGGCCGCCCCTCCTTCGTTCGACTCGATCCGTCTTGACTACCCGGGTTGGGGCGATGTACAAAAGCATGGGCTCTTTGGGGGTGAACGCCCGGCCCAATCGTCGGCATCTTCTTGATTGGAGAAAAGCCTCATTGCCTTGTGGTTCCCTCGAAAAAGTGGTCTTCTTCATTAGTTGATACAATGGCGAGCTTTCGGGTGATGAATGGCTTATGGGCGTAGCGGCGGTGAACCGCCGTCGGTGTGGTACCTCCATCCTCTCAATGGCCTTGATTTTCCCGGGTTGCACTCTATGCGCTTCGAACCGAAAACCAAGGGCTGGCGGGGGACTCGAACACGCACTTCTGGGTTGAGCTTGATCCGGAATGGGATTCTCAAAGGTCTCCCGGATCCTCTAGGGCGTCCCCTTCTCCGTCTTCACTACCATCATCCACATAAACATGGGCATTCTGGAGTCTTGGAGGCATTTACATCTGCATGAAGGTGGCGCGGCATTCCTCAAGCGACGTCCGTCAAATGGAAGGCTCCAAATGGTGTGATGAATGGTCTTACTGTCCGCGGATTAGCTTGATCGGTGGTATCTGATATGCATCCAAGCTCAACAGCTATCCGGTGTGGAGTCTATCACTGATCTATCCTTGGCGAGGCGAATGGATCTTCGGGCGAGCTTTGTTGAGGCTGGTGTAGTCGATGCACATCCGCCTTTGTTGTTTTCTTCAATACTAGCACGGGTTGGCCAACCACTCGGAAAGAACACCTCCATGATGAAGCGGCTGCGGGGCGGGCTATCTCTTCTCCCTCCTTCTCTTCTCTTCTACGGGGCGCAAAACTGCTGGTAGCCTATCTGGCACGACATGTAACTTGTGCTCGGGATTCCGGTAACTGGCATGTCCTTGGGGAAGCGAAGATGTCGATTCTCCGGAGGAAATCGGGGCTCGCCTTCCTATTTCTTTGTCAAGGCGGTGCCCGACAGGTCCTCTCTGGTGCTCGGGTCCAAGGGTATCTTCTTAGTCTCTTTGGCGGCTTGAATGATCATACGCCTCCGGCTCCTTGGGGTGCCGGGACATCTCGGCTGCTTCCCCGCCATACCGGTCAAGGCGCTTCTCGCGCGATCACGGAGACTTCGGCCGGGCTCTCTCGGCGTGACGACTTCTTAATGCCGGCGCGGTCAAATCCCAGTCGGCATCTTCATCTTGAGATAAGCGTAGTGGGGCCGCCATGAACGGGGGCAGGCGGCCTAGGAGGCGTGGTATGGGCTCTCAAGTCCACCACCTCGAACCGTCGGTTCTCGGCGGAAGTGATCTTTGTCTCGAAGGACATCTGAATCTTGCCAATCGGCGGCGGGGAAAGGCGGATGCGATCCATGGGCAGTCGGTCTCTGCGGCCCTCCGTCGATTCGAGCTTCTCCATGGTATCCTTGTACAAGATGTTTTCTCTGCCTCCGTCTATCGGGACTCGCGGCCCCCGCTTGTCGGTGGCCAAATGCCCCAAGAACCAAGCGTAGAGCCGGTTGGCATCACCTCTGGGTGATCCGCCCGGCTCGGTGATAGGCTTTCGGACCAATGCATGAACAGGGGCGGCTGCCCTGCGTTAACTTTTCTTCTTCTTTGGCCTTTCCCGGTCTCTGTCGGTAGTGAACACTACAATGCTCCGTGCTCTTGGGAACTTCGTCTTGGACCGGGTGCGCGCCCCGGTTCTTGGAGGCCCGGGGCGGCCCGGGCGGGGCAATCTCCTTGGCGATCTGCGAGCAGTGGCACTCGGTGGTATGGTTGGCTTGGGCGTTTGGAACCAAGGACCATCAGTCGCTCAAGGAAAAGCGGCGTTGGACTTCCGCCCTTACACCGTTGGCGGGGCTGCCCTCATTTCTTTGGTCTTCTCCGCGACCGCCTTTTGGGGTGGTGGGGCCTGCGCTTGTTGTCGTTCTGCTGCGGTGGGCGTCTCCGGCGGCGTCTGAAACTTGGGCCCTTGCGGCCGCATTGACTTGGATCTCGGTCTTCATAGAAATTGGCGTGGCGTGCTTATGCTTATCTGGCTCGTCGAGGTTCGGGCTCGTCGCGGAGGGCTTTTGCAGGAGGTGCCTTCTCGGCACCCGGCGTAAAAATCATGCTTTGCACCTCGTGCGCCCCGCGGGTTTGGAGCTTCGCGGGCGTGAGATAATCGCGTGTCGATTCCTCGGGGCCTTACGCCGGAAAGTGGGGCGGCCGGTCGCTTATGCGTCTGGTGAATTGCGAATGAAGGCCGGTGAAGTCGACCCAGCTGTTGATGCTGCGGGGCTTGGGTGTTCAGCCATGTCGGGCCGTGCCCGGAGCATGAGGAACATACTTGGGGGCCTTCGCTTTTCCGTTGCGTCTTGACGGGTAAGTAGTCTATCAGCCAATCTTCCGGCTTCCGGGCGGTATATAGGCGTGTCTCGAGTGTGAACCCTTTGGGAAGGGCTCGTTTGATGCGGGGCGAAACAAAGGCGGGCCCGATTCGTCTTCTTCTTCTAACGCCCGAAGATCTATGGGTGGTCGATCGGTGGGGGCGTCATTCTCTCCGACTCCCTCTCGGCGACCAAGCGATCTCAAAGTCGGATGCTCGGCAAGGCGGGGACTTCTCGTTCTCTCCGGGAGGGGATAATCATCTCGCCGCTCCGCTCTGGGGCGGCCATCTTGGTCTCGCTTCGATGGAATGGAGTCGGCGTCTTGACGGCTCTTTCTCCTCCTCCCGGGACTCACTTGATCGGCGTCCTCGCGCTTGATCTCGGCGAGGTAAGTCGTCTTCTTCATTCGGCGTGCGTCCGCCCGCGTTACGCCGCGGCCGCCGAAAGGCTGCTGGACCGCTCGGTCATAACGGCGCCCCGCGAGGTCCCTCGATTCCTCCGTCGCCGGCGGCGGATATTCTCCGCGAGGGTGGCGTGGCAGGCGCTTTGCCCGAACAGTCCGATAGCGCGCCTCGGACCGTGCCCGGCTCGGCGGTCGGAAGGCGTGCCACCTGGCGGTCCACCCGGCGCTGGTATGCCGGACGGCGTCTCGCTTGCCAACTTCTTGGTGCCCGATAAAAGGCGGCGTTCTTCCAGCATCTCTGCGTCGCGTCCTCCGGGAGGCGCGGCCAGTCTCCGGGCGCGGCGGCGGGTCTGGCGTTTTCTCCGGGTGCTTTCGCCGTGGCTGATGGCGACACCTCCGTGGGCGCTTCCATTGCCTCCCTCGTATGGGCGGCTCGTCGTGAACCACGTTAGCGGAGAAGGTATCAGCGTCTGGCGTCGGAGTCGACCCCCTCGGGTCGGAAGAGCCTCGGACTCAAGTCTCGGCGGGCTGCCCGGCGACTTGGATCAGGCCGGAGGAGGTTCTCGGGGCCACCGGCGCCGGTGCTCGAGGGGCTTCGGAGGCTCACCTCCCAGGAGTTGGCGAGCTGCTTTTGAGGCAACCCGGCCCTTGGCATCCCCGTTTGGAACCCCCGGCGGCGGGCTGGCTGGCTTCGCTAGGGAGGAAGAGGTTCCCGTCGGAACAGATCTCCGGACGGCGGTGCCGTCGCCCCCGAGTGGCGCCAAATGTCGGGGGTTGGGTGCGACATATGCCAATGGATGGCTTATCATGGTGAGGGGAGAAACGTCGCGGTGCCTAAAGCGGATGGCGAGGCATGCCCGGCCGAATCTTACCGGCCGGGGCCTCGGAGATAATACCCCTCAGTGCTCTGCGGTCTCCGGGGATCACTATGGGGAGATAGTACAAGGGTGCTCCTCGAGCTGTATAGGGGCGGGAGGCGGGCTAGCTCTTCCCTCTTGCTATGGCTAGAAACCTACTGGGGGAACCCTTTGCATGGGTGCCGGGGGTTTATATAGGCCTACCCAGAGGTACAAGGTAATCTGTGGCGTGGCCTAGTCGTCGATCTCTCTTCTTTTGCCGTCTTCTCCATGACTTAGGGGCCCCTGGCTGGTGGGTCCCGGGACAGAGTTAGTCTTGTGCGGCACTCACGATGTGAGCTTGGTCATGGGAGTCGTGGGAGCAGTGCCGCCCTTTGTCGGGCGATCACTTGCCACTTCCGAATCAATCGGTTTATGGCACGTGGGGCCTGGCGAGGCGGCCGACTCGGGAGGCCGACTCCTGAGGCGTCTTGAACTCTCGGCCGAGCTCCTCTATCTCAGCAGCGGAGGGCCGGCGATCTCCCGGGCGTCGCCCGCCCGTCGTGGAGTGCAGTGCTGCGTGCCTGTGGCCGTCGAGGGTGGCATGGCAGCGATGCGCGCCTCCGGGAGATCTCTTGGTGGCCTGGGCTCGCTTGTCCATGCCCCCCCCCGTGGGTCGAGGGACAGCCACGGACGGGCTGTACCCTGCGTTGGTCATCGTGGAAGGTCGCGGGCCGACTCAGTCGGCCCTTGAAGAATCGCAAGCCGGATCGGCAGTGCAGGTCGCCATCACGGGGACTCGGTCTCTTCGAAGGTCGCCGGTGGGACTCGGCCTTCGAAGGTCGCCCGACTAGGACTCGGCCTTCCCAAAAGTCGCCTCATTGGGACTCGGTAGCGTGGCCGGCCGGATGTCTTGAAAGATCTTGGGTCTGGGTCGCCTACCCGCGGCCCATTACTCGCATTTTGTTGACACCGTCTTGGTATTGTTGGAGTGGTTTCCCGAGCGAAGCTCTTCGCCACTTTTGGCCACTGGTAATATCCAACAACCTCGAAGGCTATGCGTTAGGATAGCTCCCCCGTATTGTGAAGTTCTGAGGTCCATTGAGCCATCCCTCGATCAGGTTCCGTTTCCTTGCTTGGGTTTTGCTTTTGATTTGTGCATCGGGGCTGATTGTGGCGCCCTTTTACTGGTGGGTTTGGGGCGGATTATCAGAATTGATTTTCATTTTCGGAAACTTTCCGTCGCGCGATTACTTTTCGCACTATGGCGCGGATCGATAACAGCGTAATCTTGCGGCGATCGATGGCGTTCGGATTCCTGTCCGTCGTTATTGCGAGAATATTGAGATTGCGTTCTCCTCTCGGCGATCCTTTATCTGTCCGCCGGGAGAATCGCGATAATGATGTCTTTGTTTCCGAGGCTCTTCGAACTAGAGATAAATCGCATATTGCGGGCGGGAGGTGGAACAAAATCCGGATCCTTGCCCATCTTTGGGCTCAATGGCGAGGACTTCGATTTGGAGCTTGATTTCTTGAAACAGCCCGGTAGTCGGGCGGCGCATGATTTTAGGTTCAATGCTCGATCGAGTCCGTACCTCCGGGAATCCGGCGTGGAGGTTGAGTCGAACCTGATTGTTTTCAACAATGGCGAGTTGCGAGTTGTTCTTCTACCGCCGATGTGGTGGGTGTCTGGGAGAGTTAATCTCTCTCGGATCGGTTTTAAGCCCAATCGATTGTAGTCATTGCGACTCCGGGGAAGCGTCGATCAATAGCTCGTTAACGGCGAGAGCTCGATTGGATCAAGCTGTTCGCACTTTAGGGCTGACTCGAAGTTGCTTTCGGCGACTTGAAAGTCATTGCGAAGCGGCGGCGAATAAGGCGGTTATAAAGAAACCGCCAAGCGGATTGTCTAACGGTGGCGAGGACCCTCGGTTGAGAACACCGTCTTTGAAGGCGGGTGAAGGCATCCGCTCTATCGGCGGCGACAAGGAGGAACTCTCAATAAAGCACCAATGTCGATGTCAAAACCGGCGGATCTCGGGTAGGGGTCCCGGTATGCGTCTAAGCGGATGGTAGAGGCGAGGACACAATGTTTTACCGAGTTGAGCCCTCTCGATGGAGGTAATACCTACGTCGCTAGATTAATATTGATGATATGGGTAGTACAAGAGTAGATCTACCACGAGATCAATGAGGCTAAACCTAGAAGCTAGCCTATGGTATGATTGTTGAGATGTAATGTTGTGTCCCTCGGACTAAAGCCCTCGGTTTATATAGACACGGAGGCTAGGGTTACCGAGTCGGTTACAATGGTAGGAGATCTACATATCCGTGTTGCCAAGCTTGCCTTCCGCCAAGTAAAGTACCTTGGGACACGAGCGGGTGTTCAATCTTCTATCTTACGTGATGCAGGAGTCCGGCGGATATTGATGAGTCCGGCTATCCGGACCGCCCTAATCGAGGACTCCCTACCTACTTCCTGCTTGATTGATATTGATGATATTGGTATTAGAAGAGTTGATCTACCACGAGATCTGAGGCTAAACCTAGAAGCTAGCCTATGATGATTATGATTGTGATCGTCCCTCTAGGACTAAACCCTCCCATTTATATAGACACGGAGGGCTAGGGTTTACATAAAATCGGTTACAAGAAGGAAATACAATATCCGGATGCGGCTTGTCTTCCATAAGGAGAGTCCCATCAGGACGGGGCGAAGTCTTGAGTCTTGTATCTTCATGGTCCGCAGTCCGGTCCAAGTATATAGTCCGGCTGTCGGATACCCTAATCGAGGACTCCTCGGTAGCCCTGAACGGGCTTGATGTGATGAGTGCAGCGCGTAGTTTTGTCTTTGGCATTGCAAGGCAGGTTCCATCTCGAATACTCCAAAATAATTACCGAACACTTAAACCTTGTCGGATCTGCAAGATGATCTTCACATACCGCTATATAGAGCATGGCACTTCATAAATTTGATCTGCTGGCAATTTTAGTCGTCGTGCTCTTGCACGTGGCCCGACCACAGACTGGTTTTACTTGGCCTACCTCGTCGCATTCGGCGGTTTATTGCACACCTTGCCAGGAGATCGTGCTCCCTTATCGTGGGATCTTCCCTTAATATAGGTGCATGCATCCTCGCGATGTATGTTGGTATGACTCTGTTTTTGGGTAAGTCGGCGGTTATCAGGGGCGCTTGATATTCACCCTCTTTATAAAGGGGCGAGGCCTATACCTCTTTTCCACCACCCTTGCGCCTTTTGCACCTCGAGTTCTAACACGAGCAAGCTCAAGCACCTCGGATCATCAACCATGTCGAGATCCAACCCTCAAGGCGGTGGGTGGCCTCCTCAGTCCTGAGAGGAGGACATTGCGAAGCAAGGAGTCGGATGTCGACTACCGACATCGGCCACGAGGCTTCTGCTCCGGGGCAGGTCATCCCTACTCACAAGCCCAGCGAGTGTCGTGTTTGTTTCTCACTTCCTCTGCAGCTTGGGCCTCACCCTTGATCCCTTTGTGAGAGGGCTCATGTCTAATGCAGGTTAGATTTTCACGATCTAGCTCCGGACGCTATCCTCCATATCTCGTTGTTCATCGTTGTGTGTGAAGCTTTTCTCCCGTCCTCCGCTTTGGCTTATGGCTCAAGACCTTCAATGTAAAGCCGAAGATGATCGAGCGACACCGAGTCGGAGGCACTATAATAGCGAAACCGGCGCCCATGGCGAGGCTCCTTCCTAGGGTGTCGATCTATGGCAGCGGTGGTTTTATCCACGGCTCCCAGTGCGAAGTGGGTAGCCACCCGAACTTCGTTCGGGCCCTCCTTCTCAAGCTGGCGTCATGGACCAATGTTGGGCGGGATTGAGGGATACGCTAGTGATGTACCTGTCTCTGAGCCGTGTTCGGGGAGCTTCTTGAGAGGACATTAGCCTTGTCGGCATAATTCGGGTAATGCTAATCCGGCGGATGTTGCGTCTGTGCAGGCCTCTCCGGATGTGAGAGTTCAATCCGGAAGGTCCGTGACTAATACGCACTTCTTTGGCACGATGCTCGAAGGGATGTGTAAATTATTCTTGGGACCACAAATAAAGTGTAGGATACCACCGAAGATCGTACTGAGCTGCAATGGCCGAATACCCAAGTAAGTAACCCTCAAACCAAACACTTCATCTATTTTGTCATAGTCATTATTACGAAAATCCTCGTGGCGAGAATGGCTCGAGCAAAGCCGGAGAAGAATCGGTATCGGCACCACTTCACGAAGCTTGCCAAGTCCCGCCATAGCCAAGATGATTGGTGCGTGTGCTAAGCAAAATGCCCTCGAGGAAAAGACAAAGGAAGAATAAGAAGCGAACTTCACACATTGCGCATCAAAGCAGGAAATTGCCACCTCCGAGAGGAGGATAGCGGGAAGAATCTAAGGCCTCTCTCTCCTCGTGGAAGGAAGAGGCCGCCTCAAAGGCTTGAGGCGGAGGTGCCCAAGCAGGGAAAAAGGCTTCACCCGGGGGCCCTGCCCCAAAGGCGTCCTCACGCATCATGCCCGTGACAGGCCAGCCCTCGGCCGAGCTATAAGTTAATAAATAAATCTGAAGAGTCTTCCTTTCTCCGAGAACAATAACCGGATCCATTCTTTGCAGCCCGGCTAGCAGCTCTTCTCAAAGCAGAGTTACGTCTTGAGAGGATCTCCTTAGAAGATGATGGAAGTGAACCCACCAACCTGTCTACCTCAGAGGCGGGCGACGGAGTTGTCGTCAGGAGGTCGGATCTGCCAGCTAAAGCTGATCCTTGGCCGCCCTGAGCCGGGCGCTCGGCTCCCGGGGGGCAATAGAAGAAGATGCAGCACCGTTCGATGTCCGTGGGACACAGCGGCGGATGCCTTGCGAGCGAGGCTGCTCTCGGAGGAGCACACCGGTTCATCAATGAGCCACGATGCTCGAAGATTTCCTCTCTGCCACAAGCAGGTTGAATGAAAGCCTTCTGAGCTGCTCGGAGGCTTTGGTATGTAATGAAAATACATAATTTTTTGGCTGTGAAGCCTTGCGCTAGGTGTGCTCCATATGGATAGTAGCCCTGAGACTCTGGTTGCCCGCCTTAAGCGTAAGCGGAAGGATCATATTATGTTAGTAATGATTGCGTTGTTTTATGTGAACATAGAGAATCCGGGACGGTAGGTCCGTTTGATTCTACCGAACTAAGGAAGCAGATTAAGATTATTGATGCCGATATCCTGCTTTGGTGAGCAAGCGACAACGAGTCTAAAGGTATGTACTCTGCTTTCCTTATTATTTTTTTTAGGAAAAAGCTGAGGTGGGCATAATGCTAATGTTATATGCTTGGGCTGCGGAGATGATCTTTGCTGCCATGGGCGAAGCGGAACTTGCCCTAGCCAAAGAGCAGACTCGGGGCTAATCTGTTGCCCTAAAAGGCTCAAGAGTTGAAAGCGAGCAGGCTGCTCATCGCCGGCGAAGACAAAATAGGCTGAGATGGGCGTGGAGCTGAAAATGCCATAGCCGGTATAGGCTCCTTGAAAAGGAGAATCAGGTGAACTTGGTGACACGGAGGAGGCAATCATCGACCAAGTAGCCAGTGCTGGCGAGGATCTTGGGGGAGGAGCTTTGCCAGGCCGGAGAAATCGCGGCTGGAAACCCCTACTTAATGCGGATGAAGTTTTTAGATCCGAAGTATGCTCCCTGGATCGGTATTTGGAGCCACTGTGAGGCGTGTATCGCGGACTTAGCGAAGAATCTCTGTGATCTTGACAAGTTTTTAGGATCAAGGTGATAAAGTGGAAGCTATGCAATTACATTAACTCAATGCTCTCATGCTCACATCCCATTGCCGTTAGTGTGAAGATGGCTGCTGTGGTTGAGATTCATAGGATGTCGGGTCTTTTCATGCGGTCTGTAATAGACCATCTCTGGTGAAGGGGCCTAAAGGGACAGTTATTTTTAGTTTAGTCTTGACAATTTCTTGGTGTCGTATCATAGATCGATGCCATGAGGAATCGGCGTGTATAGAGGTGCCGCGGATAGGCTTGCGCGTAAAAGCATATTGGTGGAGATATAGGCCACCATCATTGTGACCCAGAATCTGGCGGGAGGCGAGATCGACCGAGCACTACTTAGGCGGAGTAACGAAGGTGCTAAACTTGATAGGCGCCTTGATGCTCCAAAAATGTCATGTTCGGTGACTGTCGTTTCATTGTAAAAACAATGCTATTTTGGTGATGAAGGCTATTTTTATACTTTTGCTAGAAAATATTGGTGCCTCTGTGTGGCCGTTTTATGTATATGTGTAATCGAAAGTTAGCAGGTCATTGGCTTCAGCCCCCACAGCGTACTGTCTTGAAGTGTTAATGAAAAAATATCGTAATCACGCCAGATCAACGTCTTGGTCCATTAAAGGAGGTGATCCTTACGTCGAACTAAAGCTGAGCCGGACTATATAATTTTGTAACACTTTCACCATAGCCATAGGAGTTTGGCGGTGGGGCTACTATAGTAGCCCTGGTACCTCCGTGCATCAGAATCTGGGCGCATGTGTACATGACGGAAGCGGTCCTTTGTTATCTGGCGGAATCCTAAAGATTCAGATGAGTCTTCAGTGGTTGAAGAGTCTCGCGCTTCTATCATCATTTATCGGTTTTGGCTTTCTCTATTGAGGTGCTCATCCAGGAATAACCAGGGCACAATGGCAATAGTTTCTCCTTTGCATGGCCAGATAAGAAGCGGAGCGTAAGGCGGCGAACCGGGGCGCAGGCAAACCCAACATTTGACCACAGACATGATTCAGAGCTAATGCATATAAGGCCAAACTTATGGCGCGAACACTCCAGAGGTATTTGGACTTTATAACATATCTTGAGCTAAGCGGCGCCCTTTATTATGAACCACATGTTCCCGAATGCGTGCATTAGTCTGTCATCATGAAATGCCAATAGGCGATATCCCCTATGGGTGTAGTGCCCGTGGGATATGTATAGCAACAAGAGACAATAAAGAAAGGTTTACACGGGGCTTAATCTAAAGAAACATTGAGGCGGGGCCCCTTTGCGTCTAACGCCTTTGTCTACTGTTATATACGTGTCACGGGAGGGTGTCGCTTACGAATGGTTATGCGTAAAAGAAAAACTCATGTAGAAGAAGTATAGCGTAAAGCGTGCGAAAAGTTGGCTATCACTAATGAATAGTAAAAGTGTAAGGCAGTGGCACATTAATAAGGTCAAGCGAAGAATTGGGCTTTATTAATTGTCTATAGCCTAATGTCCTCTATGGGATTACATGTGTGGCGCCTAGATAAGGTTTATCTGGGCTGCCAAGCTTCATCAAACCATGTCCATGGTCTTAATGACCGATCATGTTTTCGGTATTAGAGGCTGCTTAGAGTCCGTGGCTGGAGCCGTCACTTACTCTTCAGCATATAAGGCGCTGCGTGTTTCGTTAATGGTGATGGCCCGCGATGAATGGACATCTTGAGTTTAAGAGTAGGCGTAATGTGGTACTACGTTGAAGCGGCTGAAGGTAGTTCTCCCAGCAATGCATGATAGCCGCTTTGGAGGCGATGGTGAAAGAGTAGTTCTTAAGCTTCGGAGTTGCTGAGGGAACCGAATGTTACCTCGATGCGATGGAGCCCACTGCCATAGGCTTGAGGCTAGTATCACTAAAGGTGGTGTTACTTTGGCTGATTCAGGATGGGTCTATCCCCACCTGCAGACGGTGTCTTGGTATATTAGATTAAGACTACTACACGCCGTCCATGAGGACATAGTAGATGATATCCATTGATTATTGGGTGAGCACCAAGGCGGCGATCCTCCGTGCGAATACTAGTCGGGTGATCCTGTGATCGAAAGTGATCGAACCAGAATCGACCCGATGGTTGAGTTTGGGTGTAGCCAGGCTCTATAGCGTATGCACCTTTGGCGCTTACATTCATGCCTTCCGTGGGTATGTGACTCGCGTGGATCATGTTTCTTGTTTTTTACCTCTGGAGGAAATTTTACTGTCCCCCAATGTTAAATTTGGCGGAGGCTCATCCTCGTATCCACTTGGTGTTTCCCTTCCCTTGTGTTAAGCATTTAATTTGCCGACACTGCTTGAACCCTAGCATTCTCTGTGAGTGTGGTTACTTGGAGTTTTAAGAGTGCCATGAATTTGGCATGATCTGTCGAGGACTTTATTGAGCGGGATGTTCCTCTTTGCTGCCTTTAAATGGCTTCTTCTGGCGGCCGGAATTAAGAGCCCTTAATCCGGAGTTGACCGTTGTGTTGTCGGACTTTCTTCCTTGTTTTAACGTTTGTTTTTATTGGCTGTGGCTTCGATTTGCCATCCTGATTTTGGATGTACTTGGGTGGCGCTGGTGCCTTCTGAATGACCAGCTATCTTATCTGCTCATAATGGTCAGATGGTTTATTAGGGCTGCCATTGTCCTTAGCTTTTCTTGGCGAGAGATGTCTGGCGAGCCACTCGTCCAGATTCTTTGCTTGAAGGCAGCTAGGGCTTGGCATCCGGACAATCAATTTGATTCTTCTTAGTGAGGAATCCGTTCCAAAGCTTGCAGTAGGAATCTCGGGGTTGTTGAATTATGTGACCATAAATCGTCCATCCGGAGGCGGACATAGAGTCCCTTGAAAATGTGGCCCTGCAAGCATCCTCGAGTTCCTCCCAACTTCAAATTGAATTTTGGGGAGGCTTTTCCTTCGAGTGTCGAGCTAGTCCTTCAGCGAGGAAGGTATTTGATGGTGGAGGTGCGTCCTCCACGAGCCATGTGGATATCACGAGGGTAAAATCCTCGATCGAGACCCACAGGTGCATGGTTAAAATCATATGCCTCTATGTTCACGGGTTTAAAACCCTCTAAAAATTCATGGTCCAGCACCTCTTCGGTGAAGCACCAGAGGTAAAGAGCCCCTCTGTATCTGGGCGTGTTGTGCATGCCGTGGCTGTTCTTGTGTCGGTGCTGATTCTGAAGACTAGTATCGTCGGTATGATCGTTTTGGTGACCATAGTCCTTACGAAGTATGTCCTTTAGATCCATAGATGGACCCTGGCAGCGGCTTTTATCGAGGCTTCGGCGTAAATCGTGTCTTGGCGTCGGTATTTGCTCTATTGTGGATTCTGAAGTGGTTTTATTAAAGCCTCCTAGCATTATTGTTCTTTGGGTGGAATGGCCTCATCGTCGGTGCAGCAGCGCAGCTTAACGTTTCCGATAGCTCTTTGTGTAGTGATAAATCGCGTACTTTTCTTTAGTGTCTAGCACTTTATTCCATCTGTGATTGGCGTTTACTATATCTGACCTTATGCGTTACTTCTGCTTCTTTAGACTTCTCGCGGTGTCCATGAGGCCTTGTGGAGGTTATCTTGTTCCCAAGCGTGTTTAGGGATAGCCGAGTGCATCTTCGGACGGTGTGCTCTTGTCGGGGCGGTTTGATGAATTAATCCCTCGGGATCATTGTGATCGGTATTCTGCTCACGAGCTGTGTTAGGCGTGACTTTGTCATCTTGCATCATTGCTGGGTCCATATAGTGCGTTGTTGCCTTGAGTTGGTAGAGTGTCGATCTTTCTAAGCCGGTTATCGCTATTTTTACTTATTCTTTGGACTTGGGCGGCGTCTGTGCGTCGTTTTACCCTTTCCCGGGGTTTTGTCCTCTAGTTTATGCCGTCGTCCTCCTTAGGCGTGTCGACCATGTATATATCGTATAGCAGGTGGCGATCCGGCGCCCGTTGGTTACGAATCATCTCCTGCGCCCGATGTCCATATAATCCGATATCGCCGGTCGAAGTCAAGCATATACGATACGAAGTCGACGATTGTGTATGAAGTGGGTGGTGGGTGAGCAGCGGATTTCTTAAGTCACCTTCTTCCCTCTTGAAGAAGGACATAGTTAGGCCGAGTCTCTGACAAAGGCGAAACCTTCGGAAGATATCCATGACGATGAACTCTATTCTGGAACCCAACTAGATTGGCCGGGCTCCAAGGTGCGATTTGGAACTCTGACGGATAACAGTCAGAAGTGCAGTGTCATAAACTTCCTTGGGAGTGAGGCATGTATTTGGCTCTCTGCACCCAAATGAGTGTATCATGACCTCTGGGGCGAGGTCCAAATCCACCAGATCCTCGGCGGCTGTCTGCTTAATTGGAATCAGGGAGCACTGCGGTGATATCGAGCATCTTCGGCCATGGGTTTAACCGTGCTCATCCTTGTTGTCCGTGATCCGGTATGAGCCGAATCCGTTGAAGATCAAGTCTCCGCGGATGTCGGCCGTGTAGTTCAAGTTTCCGAACGATCATCGGTGGCGGTAATTTGTTGATCTGCTCGGATGGCCAAACAAATTGGCCCTTGATCTGTGGCTTGTTGAACACGAAGATCTGTCACGGGAGAAAAGTCTCACCTGGACCATGTTGTTGTTGATTGAAGGAACCATCAAGCCTTGCGGTGACCGCAGGAGAGAACTCTCGATGAAAGCGCCAATGCCGATTGTCAAAACCAGCGGATCTCGGGTAGTGGGTCCCGATCGTGAGTCTAAGGCTAATGGTAATAGGAGGAAGGGGACCACGATGTTTTACCGGTTTGGGCCCTCTCGATGGAGGTAAAACCCTACTTCTGCTTGATTGATATTGATGATATGGGTATTACAAGAGTTGATCTACCGCGAGATCATAGAGGCTAAACCTAGAAGCTAGCCTATGATGATTATGATTGTGATCGTCCCTCTAAAGACTAAACCCTCCGGTTTTATATGACACCTTGGGCTAGGGCTGATTGTGGAGTCGATTACAAAGAAGGATATACAATATCCGGATCGCATGACTTGTCTTCCATGCAAAGAGAGTCCCATCGGACCACGGAGACGAAGTCTTTGAGTCTTAACATCTTCATGGTCCTTGAGTTAGGTCCAAGTATATAGTCCGGCTGTCGGATACCCCTAATCTAGGACTCCCTCGAGGGATCCCTCACGTTCGCGTGAGGCGAGAGAACGCAAATGAGGAAAGCACCATAAATGAAATATCACGATCATACCAAGCAAGATCACGATTAACCCACGGGACAAAAGCGGATCTACTCAAACATCATAGGATAACCATAGATCATTGGGAAATAATATATGGAGTTGAGCACCATGTTTTAAGTAGAGATTACAACGAGAGAGAAGGTGTTACACGCTGCATAGAGGGAGAAGTTTGTGTTGGCGGTATGCAGATTGTTGATGTAGATGTGCGTCACGATCCTAACCCAGCGTTCGTGCCGGGAAGGCGGAGAAAGCCCTCCTCCTTCTTCTTCTTCCTTGGCCTCCCCTAGATGGGAGGAGAGTTCCCCCTACGGTCCATAGCCTCCATGGTGGCGGAGGCGGGAACCCTCAGGATCGGATCTCCCTCTCTGTTCTCTTAGGTTTTCGCATTCCCGAGATCTGGCTCTTCACGGTTTCTTAAATTCACGGAGATCCATAACTCCGATTCGCTCAAATTTTTACATGATTTTTCTCATAAATTATCTTTCTTTTTGCCGAACAAGGGCCTCAGCCAAACGTTTGAGGAGAGCATAAGACACCTAGACACACACAGGCCCCAGGACGTGCCCTGGTTGGTTGTGGTCACTGTGGGCCCCCTCTTTTGATGATTCCAACTCCCAAAAATCACAAATATTCCAAAATAATTTTTCGTCAAATTTTATTGCGTTTGGACTTCGTTTGATATGGATTTTCTGCGAAACAAAAAACATGCAACAAGCGAGGAAGGCTGCTGGGAACTAGATCAATAGGTTGAGTCAATAAATCATATAAAAAGTTGCCAAAAATATGTGAAAGTTGTATAATAATGGCATGAAACAATATCAAATTATAGATCGATGGAGGCGTATCAATGCGTGCGGCGAAGAACGTGCATCATGTCTTAGCCATCAAGAAGAACCTCATTAGTGGCTCCTTCTATGTAGAGCAGGGTTTAAGTTGGTTTCGAGTCTAATAGATAAGTTGTTACTAAATAGGGATTATTTGTTTGGAAAGGTTATGGCCTGACAGAGTGAAGTTCCGCCTTTCCCTCGCCGATTTTTGTAAAGTCGTGAACCATATTCATTCGAGTGTTAATGAATCTGAAGTTTGGCATTTACGTCTTTGTCACATTAGTTTCGGTGTTATGATGCGGCTAGTGATACGTCTTCGTCGTATCTATAATTTTTGATTGTTCCATGCCAATATTCTTCAATATTCATATACTTTTGGCAACTTTTTATACTATTTTAGGGACTAACATATTGATCCGATGATGCCGGGATTCTGTTTGTTGCATGTTTTATGTTTATGAAACCCAATATCAAGCGGAATCTCTTGGGATAAGCAGAATGAAAATTATTTTGGAATATTTGGGATTTTCGGAGGAAGAATCAGCGGCAGTGCCGAGGTGGCCCGCGAAGCGAGCGCTCCCCGAACGCCTGGCACCCTCGTGTGCCACCGTAAGTGGTTGGCGCTCTTCTTTTGCAAAGCTAATTTCTGAGAAAAATCTGGCGAAAAGATTCACCCCAATCGAATTCTGGATCTCGAATATAAAAGCAGTGAAAGGATGCAGGAACTTGAGAAATAGAGAGCAGAAGGCAGATCAATCTCGAGGCTCTCGCCCTCCCAAGCCATGGGGCCAAGGACCAGATGGAAACCCTTCTCCCATCTGGGAGAAGGTCAAGGAAGAAGAAAGAAGAAGAGGGCTCTCTCCCCTTGCTTCGGTGGCGCGGAGCAGGCCATCATCATCACCGCGATCTACACCAACACCTCCGCCATCTTCACCAAGCCATCACCTTCCCCCTCTATCTCAGGGTCCACTCTCCATGACCCGCTGTACCCTCTACTTAAACATGGTGCTTTATGCTTCATGTTATTATCCAATGATGTGTTGCCATCCTATGATGTCTAAGTAGATTTTCGTTGTCCTATTGGTGGTTGATGAATTGCTATGATTGATTTAATTTGCTTGTGGTTATGTTGTTGTCCTTTGGTGCCCATCATATGACCCGGGTGGATCACACCATAGGGTTAGTTGTATGTTGATAGGACTATGTATTGGAGGGCTAGAGTGTGAAGCTTCAACCTAGCATAGAAATTGATGCATCTGAGATTGAAGGGGACCAATATATCTTAATGCTATGGTTGGGTTTTACCTTAATGAGCGTTAGTAGTTGTGGATGCTTGCTAATAGTTCCAATCATAAGTGCATAGAATTCCAAGTCGGGGATGACATGCTAGCGATGGCCTCTCCACATAAAACTTGCTATCGGTCTAGTAAAGTAGTCAATTGCTTAGGGACAATTCCACAACTCCTACCATCACTTTTCCACACTCGCTATATTTACTATATTGCATCTTTATCTAAACAGCCCTACTTTTTATTTCGCATTCTTTACTTTAGCAAAACTATCCAACAACACCTATAAAGTACATCTAGTTTCATACTTGTTCTAGCTAAATGAGCGTCAAGCATCGTGAAGTCATATCGATGGCCGATAGGACTTGAGAGAATATTTATTCTACCTTTAGCTCCTTGTTGGGTTCGACACTCTTACTTATCAGCAGTTGCGATCCCCTACACTTGTGGGTTATCGGCTAGCTAAGTTGGATTTAATCTGAGTTTCACTTTAGCCAAATTTTCTAAGCTCCTTTCATGTGTGCAAGCTAAGCAACCTGCTTGGCCTCACAAGGCTGCGGAGGAGACACTTGGCACCATTAGAACTCATACATTCGATCTTTGTGAGATGAAGGGTGTGTTGACTAAAGGTGGAAAGAAATACTTCATGACATTGGTAGATGATTCCACTAGATATTGCTATATGTATATGTTAAATACTAAAGATGAGGCTCTACACTACTTTAAAATCTATAAGGCAAAAGTTGAGAATCAACTTGGAAAGAAAATTAACAGTATGATCGGATCGTGGTGGAGAGTACTTCTCGAGTGAGTTTGATTCTTTTCTTGGAACATGGAATTATTCATGAGAGGACGCCTCCTATTCACCCCATTCAAGCGGGGTTGCCGGCGGAAAAACCGTACTCTAACTGATTTGGTTAAGCCATGCTAGATACATCAGGTTTATCCAAGGCATGGTGGGGAGGCTATATTGAGCATGTCATGTCCTGAATAAAGTTCCGCCAAAGGATAATGAGATCACTCCCTATGAGAAATGGGCGAAGAGAAGGACAACACTCTCGTCTTGCGTGCTTGGGGATGTTTGGCGAAAGTCAATGTGCGATCCCCAAAAAGCGTAAGCTTGGACCAAAAACTATGGATTGTGTTAATTTGGGCTACGCTAAGAACAACGTTGGCTATAGATTTCTAGTAGTGAAATCTGAGGTACGCGAAGGTCGATACAATTATGGGGTCAAAGGATGCTACATTCTTGAGGATATTTTTCCTATGAGAGATATGCAAAGCACTTCTAGACATGAATCGAGGAGACTCAGAGCCTGCCATCCCTATGGAATATTATGAGCGAACACATGATGATAATCCGAGGAGGATGACGAGGAAACCCTTGGTAGGGAAAGAGCAGAGACTGCAAAGACCTTTGGTCATTATTTCTTCGTGTACCTCGTGGATGATACTCTCACTTCTATTTAAGAAGTGTATGCCTCTCCGAAGTGACTCTGGAAGGATGCAGTCCATAGAGAGATGGAATCCATCGTTGCTAATGGGACATGGGAGATCATTGAGTGTCCCTATGCTTGTAAACCATTGGGATGTAAGTGGGTGTTCAAAAGAAGCTTAGGCCGATGAGTACGATTGAAAAGCACAAGGCTAGGCTTGCAGCCTAGGGCTATGACCGAGAAAAAGAGGAAGATTTCTTGATACTTACTCACATGTGGCAGATTGACCACCATTCAGTATTACTCTCGTTGGCGGCCTCACATGGTCTTCTCGTCCACTAGATGGATGTTAAGATGGATTTTCGAATGGAGAGCTAAATGAGGAAATCTACATGCAATGACTAGATGGCTTTGTGATAGATGGTCGGAAAGAAAGGTGTGTAGGTTGCGAAATCTTTATATGGCCTGAATTAATCACCTAGGCAATGTCATGATAAGTTTAATACAACTCTGACATCTGTTGGCCTTGTTGTTAATGAAGCTGACAAATGTGTATACTATCGCCATGGTGGGAGCGAAGGAGTTATACTGTGCTTGTATGTTGATGACATACTGATATTCGAACCAACCTCAAAGTCATTGAGGAGGTCAAGACATTTCAGATCGAACTTGAGATGAAAGACCTTGGTGTGGCGGATGTTATCTTGAACATCAAGCTACTTAGCGATGATGACAGTGGGATTACATACGCAATCACATTATGTTGAGAAGGTGTTGAGTCGTTCGGATATTCGATCGCACACCATCTTAAACACCATCCTAGCGTGTTGATTCGAAAATTTGAAGGCACGACTAAAGATCAACGAGATACTCTCAAATTATTGGTTCACGATGTACCTAGCGAGTGCAACGAGGTCGACATCATGTTTCTTGTGAAACAAAGCGGCGTTTGCTTCAAACCGGGTGATGTACATGGCATGCTCTTGAAAGAGTTATCGCTAGTGAAGGGTACTATTGAAGGAAATATGCCCTAGAGGCAATAATAAAGTTATTATTTTTTCCTTATTTCATGATAAATGTTTATTATTCATCCTAGAATTGTATTAACCGGAAACATAATACATGTGTGAATACATAGACAAACATAGTGTCACTAGTATGCCTCTACTTGACTAGCTCGTTAATCGAAGATGGTTAAATTTCCTAACCATAGACATGAGTTGTCATTTGATTAACGAGATCACATCATTAGGAGAATCATGTGATTGACTTGACCCATTCCGTTAGCTTAGCACTTGATCGTTTAGTATGTTGCTATTGCTTTCTTCATGACTTATACATGTTCCTATAACTATGAGATTATGCAACTCCCGTTTACCAGAGGAACACTTTGTGTGCTACCAAACATCACAACGTAACTCGGTGATTATAACGGTGCTCTACAGGTGTCTCCGAAGGTACTTATTGGGTTGGCGTATTTCGAGATTAGGATTTGTCACCCCGATTGTCGGAGAGGTATCTCTGGGCCCACTCGGTAATGCACATCACTATAAGCCTTGCAAGCATTGTAACTAATGAGTTAGTTGCAGGTTGATGTATTACGGAACGAGTAAAGATACTTGCGGTAATGAGATTGAACTAGGTATTGAGATACGACGATCGAATCTCGGGCAAATAACATACCGATGACAAAGGAACAACGTATGTTGTTATGCGGTTTGACCGATAAAGATCTTCATAGAGTATGTGGGAGCCAATATGAGCATCCAGGTTCCGCTATTGGTTATTGACCGGAGACGTGTCTCGGTCATGTCTACATAGTTCTCGAACCCGTAGGGTCCGCACGCTTAAAGTTTGATGATGGCTATATTATGAGTTTATGTGTTTTGATGTACCAAAGGTAGCTCGGAGTCCCGGATGAGATCGGGGACATGACGAGGAGTCTCGAAATGATCGAGACGTAAATATCGATATATTGGACGACTATATTCGGACTTCGAAAAGGTTCCAAGTGATTAGGGTATTTTTCAGAGTACCGGAGAGTTACGGGAATTCGCCGGGGAGTATATGGGCCTTATTGGGCCATACGGGAATAGAGGAGAGAGGCCAAAAGGAAGGAGGCGGCCCCTCTGTCCGAATTGGACAAGGGTGGCATCCCCTTTCCTTCTCCCTCTCCCTTCTTTCCTTCTCTCCTACTCCGGAAAGGAAAGGGGAATCCTACTAGGACTTGGGAGTCCTAGTAGGACTCCCCACACTTGGTGCGCGCCCTCTAGGGCCGGCCTCTCCTTCCTCCTTTATATACGGGGAGGGGCACCCCATAGACACAATAATTGATCATTGATCTCTTAGTCGTGCGGTGCCCCTCCACCATAGTCCTCCTCGATAATATCGTAGCAGTGCTTAGGCGAAGCCTGCGTGTAGAACATCATCATCATCACCACGCCGTCATCTTGCGGAACTCTCCTCGAAGACTCGGCTGGATCGAGTTCGAGGGCGTCATTGAGCTGAACCGTGCAAGAACTCGGAGGTGCCGTGTTTTCGTGCTTGATCGGTCAAGCCGTGAAGACGCGACTACATCAACCGCTTGTGCTACGCTTCCGCCTTGGTTCACGAGTGGTAGACATACTCTCCTCGTTGCTATGCATCACCATGATCTTGCGTGTGCATAGGAAATTTTTGAAACTACTCGTTCCCCAACATTGGCATCCGAGCCTGGTTTTATGCGTAGATGTTATATGCACGAGTAGAACACAAGTGAGTTGTGGGCAATACAAGTCATCGCTTACCAAGCATGTCATACTTTGGTTTGGCGGTATTATGGGATGAAGCATCCGGACCGACATTACGCCAGACGCTTACGCGAGATCGGTTCTACTAACGTGCATTGCACACGGTGGCTGGCGGTGTCGGTTTCTCCAACTTTAGTTGAACCAAGTGTGCTACGCCGGTCCTTGAGAAGGTTAAAACAGCACTAACTTGACGAACTATCGTTGTGGTTTGATGTGTAGGTAAGAACAATTCTTGCTCAGCCCGTAGCAGCCACGTAAAACTTGCAACAACAAAGTAGAGGATGTCTAACTTGTTTTTGCGGGGCATCTTGTGATGTGATATGGTCAAGGCATGATGCTATATTTTATTGTATGAGATGATCATGTTTTTAACGAGTTATCGACAACGGCGAGAGCCATATGGTTGTTGCTTTATTGTATGCAATCCA
>JAHHZJ010002525.1:0-165980 GCA_021437245.1 Aegilops speltoides
AATGTGTAGCTGGTGGGTCCCAGCAATCGGGGCGAATCGTTTTTTTTGCCCGGACGCACTTCCTTGCATGCAAAGATTAGCTGGTGGGTCCCAGCAGTCAGGGGGGAAACATTTTTTTTTTGCAAAATACAGTGGCCCGTCCGGTGGGTCCCAGCTGTCAGGTGGAGGAATCATTATTTTCCGTGTAATAAGGAGGCACTTCCTTGGTGCGGCCGTGGACCCGGTATCGACCTCTCCACGTCTGATCCACATCCGATGGAAGTCGTTCCTTGACCATGTTGACCACGCTGCGCCGAGAGCACCACGGCAATGGACAACGGCGAGGCCTAGGAAGGGGACGATGCGGAGCCGGGGAAGACGCAGCAGTGGATGCCCACGTGAAGAGGAGTACGAGGGTTCACTGGTTCGGCTGCGGTGTGAGGCTGCCGTCGCTGCAGAATAACAGGGGGTGTGGGTGAGTAGAGGGATGGCCTGGCCAGTGGTGGGAGTAGTAGGGGGTGGTGAGGCCTCCGCGGCATCATAGCCGGCCTCGGGAGGCAGGAGCATGGGGCACGACCGGTGCTGCTTTGGGCAGCTGGAGCACGAAGACCAGAGGTTGAAGAAGCACTACGACCATCGGATGGACAACATACGGTCACTGGAGCTAAAATCGTTCATATTGACTAAGTTGACAAAGCCCTCCATCCCCGTCAACTTAGTAGGCCCACAAGTCAGCCTCCCACCAAGGTGGGTCCCATCTAGCCGGGGAGTATTCATTTTTTGTGCGTAACAAGGAGGCACTTCCGGTGGGTCCGAGCTGACAGCTGGGGGAACGTTTTTTTTCGCAAAATACAGTAGCCCGTCCGGTGTGTCCCAACAGTCAGGGGGAAACGTTTTTTCACAAAATACTGGTGGCCCGTCCAGTGGGTCCCTGCTGTCAGGTGGAGGAATAATTATTTTGCACGTAATAAGGAGGCACTTCCTTGCGGCTGCCATGGACCCAGCTGTCAGCCTCTCCACATATAGTACTCTTTTGATGGAAGTCGTTCCTTGACCATGTTGACCACGCCGCACCGAGAGCACCAGGGCGGTGGACGACGGTGAGGCCTAGGAAGGAAGGGGACGACACGGAGCCAGGGAAGATGCGGCAGTGGATGCCCACGCATAGAGGAGTAGGAGGGTTCTTTGGTCTGCCACGGCAGGAGGTGTCGTCATTGCAGGCCTAGCTAGCGATGGGAGTAGTAGGGGCGGTGAGGCTCGAACGGCAGCCACACCCGCCTTTGGAGGCGAGGAGCGGCGGTCTCGTCGGCGCTGGTTTGGGCGGCTGGTGCAAGAAGAGCAGCACTTGAAGAAGAAGCAGGACCGTTCGATTCAAATCCAACGGTTACTACTGCTACAATCGTTTGTTGACTAAGTTGACAAGCCTGCGTCGCGTCAACTTAGTAGGCCCTGTGTCAGCCTCCCAACCGTGCACCCGGATGTCGATGAGAGGAATCATTTTTTAGCATAATAAGGAGGCAGTTGATTGCGTGCGGCCGAAGCCAACGGAGGGAGTAGGGTGGGCGGGGAAGCTCAGCGGCATCACAATGAGCCACAAGAGGAGGGAGCAGCAGATCCATGGCGCTAGTTTAGGCGGCCGAGCAGAAGATCGAGATTGAAGAAGCACGTCGGCCGTTGGCTGGACATCCAACAGTCACTGCTGCTAGAATCGTGTGTTGACTGACAAAGCCTTGCGTAAATAAGTCAGCCTCTAAATCTGTGTCGTGTATAGCCCATTTGCTATAATCTTTACTCATTTTCTAATTCATCTGGAAATTATTGCAGCCCTTTTTCCATTTTTAGAATTGTTGTCCCTTTTCTGGTCAGTACCAGGGTTAAAAAAATTAACTAAATACGTGCAAAATTTCGAAAATTTGCAAATTTTGGCTGGGGAACAAAATATTCTTAATCCAAAAATTAGTAGCCATACTAGAACAAATTTAAAAATAAATTAGTACTAAGTCATGTTAAATCCAATGAAATACTATAAAATATCAGTGAAAAACAAAAACAAAAAAGAAACTAATATCCCATTTGCTATATTTTTTTTGGAATTTTAACCCCTTTGATATTAATTTTAACAGACACTGACCATACTCTTTGGCCAGGCCGGAATGCATCCCTCCTCGTCTTGAAAGATTTGCAGCCCAGTAAGTCGAAGAAAACAGATAGGCCTAGCTTGGGTATTCTTCAAAAAGAAATACTGGGCTACCTATTTTCCCAAAGAAAAACCTGTTGGGCTGGTCTTGTTGTTAGACGGGCCACAAAGACCGCACAACCCAGTTTATAGCCTGCTCCTCTGAATTACTACTCAAAAAAAGTTGTGCAATTCTGTCGTTAATTGACTATACGTTAAAAATGATGCGGGTCCCGAATATCAACAGGGTGGATTAGAGTGAAAAAACGAGGGGTGCATCTGAGTAGTAAAAGAGGCGCTTGCTTGTGTTCGGGAGTGGACCTGGTGGGTCTGTACTGTCATACTCACAACTACAGTTCTCTCCCGATTCACTATGTTGATAGGGACCGTTTCAAAAAAAAATGTTGACAGGGCTGGACGGGGCGCCGCAGCGAGTGCACCAAGGCGGAGGATAAAGTGTTGTCGCCAATGTGCTAGGCTGGGTTGGACATTCTTATTGAAAAATAAAAATGGACCGGAACTATTTACGACGTTGACTATGATTTGCATGGGTCCGCTGGTTGCAGGAAGAAAATGTTGGGAGAAAGAAGATGATATGTCCATTTTGCATCATGCTTTTATATCAATATTTATTGCATTATGGGCTGTTATTACACATTATATCTCAATACTTATTGCTATTCTCTTATTTTACAAGGTTTACCATGAAGAGGGGAATGCCGGCAAATTGGAATTCTGGCTCGAAAAGGAGCAAACGTTGGAAACCTATTCTGTACAACTCCAAAAGTCCTGAAACTCCACGAAACAACTTTTTGGATTTAATAAGAATTTATGAGCGAAATAAATAGGCCAGGGGGCCCACACCCTGTCCAAGAGAGAGGGGGGCGCCCCCCCCCCCTATAGGGCACGTGTTGGGGAACGTAGTAATTTCAAAAAATTTCCTACGCACACGCAAGATCATGGTGATGCATAGCAACGAGAGGGGAGAGTGTTGTCTACGTACCCTCGTAGACCGAAGCGGAAGCTTTGACGCAACGTAGAGGAAGTAGTCGTACGTCCTCCCGGTTCAACCGATCCAAGCACCGTTACTCGGCACCTCCGAGTTCTTGACACACGACAGCTCGATGGCGCACCCGATCTTCGATCCAGCAGAGGCGGGGAGGAGTTCACAAGACGACGGCATGGTGACGATCTTGATGTTCTCTGTCGCGCAGGCTTCGCCTAAGTACCGCTACAATATGACCGAGGTGTAATATCGTGGAGGGGGCACCACACACGGCTAAGGAACGATCTCAATGATCAACTTGTGTGTCTAGGGTGCCCCTACCCCGTATATAAAGGAGGGAGGGAGGAGGAGGCCGGCCCCAAGGGGTGGTGGCGCCCTAGGGGGCAATCCTACTCCAAGTAGGTTTGCCCCCCTTCCTATTCGGAGTAGGAGAAGGAAGGAAGAGGGGAGGAGAGAAGGAAAGGGGGCGGGCCCCTCCCAATTCGGATTGGGCTTGGGGCGCGCCTCCCTTGCTCCTTCTCCTCCCTTCCACTAAGGCCCAATAAGGCCCATATACTTACCGGGGGTTCGGTAACCTCCCGAGCTCCTAGATATTCCCAAACTCTCCGGAACCTTTCCGGTGTCCAAATATATCCGTCCAATATATCAATCTTTATGTCTCGACCATTTCGAGACTCCTCGTCATGTCCGTGATCACATCCGGACTCGAACAACCATCGGTACATCAAAATACATAAACTCATAATATAAGCATCGCATCGAAACCTTAAGCGTGCGGACCCTACGGTTCGAGAACAATGTAGACATGACCGAGACATGTCTCTGGTCAATAACCAATAGCGGGACCTAGATGTCCATATTGGTTCCTACATATTCTACGAAGATCTTTATCGGTCAAACCGCATAACAACATAGTTTGTTCCCTTTGTCATCGGTATGTTACTTGCCCGAGATTTGATCGTCGGTATCCAATACCTAGTTCAATCTCGTTACGCAAGTCTCTTTACTCGCTCAATACGTCATCTCATAACTAACTCATTAGTTACATGCTTGCAAGGCTTAGGTGATGAGTATTACCGAGAGGGCCCAGAGATACCTCTCCGACAATCGGAGTGACAAATCCTAATCTCGAATTATGCCAACTCAACATGTACCTTCGAAACACCAGTAGAGCACCTTTATAATCACCCGCCATCGTTAGACGTTTGGTAGCACACAAAGTGTTCTTCCGTAAACGGAGTTGCACAATCTCATAGTTGCAGGAACTTTGTATAAGTCATGAAGAAAGCAATAGCAGTATACTAAACGATCAAGTGCTAGGCTAATGAATGGGTCATGTCAATCACATCATTCTTCTAATGATGTGATCCCACTAATCAAATGACAACACATGTCTATGGTCGGAAACATAACCATCTTTGATTAATGAGCTAGTCAAGTAGAGGCATACTAGTGACTATAGTTTTGTCTATGTATTCACACATGTATTATGTTTCGGTTAATACAATTCTAGCATGAATAATAAACATTTATCATGATATGAGGAAATAAATAATAACTTTATTATTGCCTCTAGGAATATTTCCTTCAGTCTCCCACTTGCACTAGAGTCAATAATCTAGATTACATAGTAATGATTCTAACACCCATGGAGTCTTGGTGCTGATCATGTTTTGCTCGTGAGAGAGGCTTAGTCAACGGTCGCAACATTAAGATCCGTATGTATCTTGCAAATCTCTATGTCTCCCACTTGGACTTGGTCCCGAATGGAATTGAAGCGTCTCTTGATGTGCTTGGTCCTCTTGTGAAATCTGGATTCCTTTGCTAAAGCAATTGCACCAAGATTGTCACAGAAGATCTTCATTGGTCCCGATGCACTAGGTATTACACCTAGATCGGAAATGAACTCCTTCATCCAGACTCCTTCATTTGCTGCTTCAGAAGCAGCTATGTACTCCACTTCACATGTAGATCCCGCCACGACGCTTTGTTTAGAACTGCACCAACTTACAGCTCCACCGCTTAATATAAACACGATCCGGTTTGCGATTTAGAATCGTCCGGATCGATTGTCAAAGCTTGCATCGACGTAACCCTTTATGACTAGCTCTTTGTCACCTCCATATACGAGAAACATATCCTTAGTCCTTTTCGTATTTCAGATGTTCTTGACCGCTGTCCGATGATCCACTCTGGATTACTTTGGTACCTTCTGCTAAGCTTATTGCTAAGCATACGTCAGTGTCTGGTACACAGCATTGCATACATGATAGAGCCTATGGCTGAAGCATAGGGAACATTTTTCATTTTCTCTCTATCTTCTGCTGTGGTCGGGCATTGAGTTCGACTCAACTTCACACCTTGTAGCACAGGCAAGAATCCTTTCTTTGCTCGATCCATATTGAACTTTTCAATATTTTGTCAAGGTATGTGCTTTGTGAAAGTCCTATTAAGCGTCTTGATCTATCTCTATAGATCTTGATGCCTAATATGTAAGCAGCTTCACCGAGGTCTTTCATCGAAAAACTTTTATTCAAGTATCCCTTTATGCTATCCAGAAATTCTATATCATTTCCAATTAATAATATGTCATCAACATATAAAACTAGAAATGCTACTGAGCTCCCACTCACTTTCTTGTAAATACTGAGCTTCTCCAAAAGTCTCAGATAAAACCATATGCCTTGATCATACTATCAAAACATTTATTCCAACTCCGAGATGCTTGCACCAGTCCATAAATGGAACGCTGGAGCTTGCACACTTTGTCAAGACACCTTTTGGATCAACAAAACCTTCGGCTGCATCATATACAACTCTTCTTCTAGAAATCCATTCAAGAATGCAGTCTTGACATCCATTTGCCAAATTTCATAATCATGAAATGCAGCAATGGCCAACATGATTCAGACAGACTTAAGCATCGCTACGGGTGAGAAAGTCTCATCGTAGTCAACCCCTTGAACTTGTCGAAAACCTTTCACAACAAGTCGAGCTTTATAGACGAGAATATTACCATCGGCGTCGGTCTTCTTCTTAAAGATCCATTTATTCTCAATGGCTTGCCGATCATCGGCAAGTCAACCAAAGTCCATACTTTGTTTTCATATATGGATCCTATCTCGATTTCATGGCCTCCAGCCATTTTGCGAATCTGGGCTCATCATCGCTTCCTCATAGTTCGTGAGGTTCATCATGGTCAAGTAACATGACTTCCGAATAGGATTACCGTACCACTCAGTGCGGATCTTACTCTGGTAGACCCACGAGGTTCATGAGACACTTGATCTGAAGTTTCATGATCTATATCATTAGCTTCCTCACTAATTGGTGTAGTTGTCACGGAACCGGTTCTCGTGATGAACTACCTTCCAATAAGGGAGTAGATACTGATTATCTCATCAAGTTCTACTTTCCTCCCACTCACTTCTTTCGAGAGAAACTCCTTCTCTAGAAAGGATCCATTCTTAGCAACCAATGTCTTGCCTTCGGATCTGTGATAGAAGGTGTACCCAACATGATCTCTTTTGGGTATCCTATGAAGACACATTTCTCCGATTTGGGTTCGAGCTTATCTGGTTGAAGTTTCTTCACATAAGCATCGCAGCCCCAAACTTTAAGAAACGACAACTTTGGTTTCTTGCCAAACCACAGTTCATAAGGCGTCGTCTCAACGGATTTTGATGGTGCCCTATTTAACGTGAATGCGGCCGTCTCTAAAGCATAACCCCAAAATGATAGCGGTAAATCGGTAAGAGACATCATAGATCGCACCATATCAAGTAAAGTACGATTATGACGTTCGGACACACCATTTCGTTGTGGTGTTCCAGGTGGCGTGAGTTGCGAAACTATTCCGCATTGTTTCAAATGTAAACCAAACTCGCAACTCAAATATTCTCCTCCACGATCAGATCACAGAAATTTTATTTTCTTGTTATGATGATTCTCCACTTCACTCTGAAATTCTTTGAACTTTTCAAATGTTTCAGACTTGTGCTTCATTAAGTAGATATACCCATATCTGCTTAAATCATCTGTGAAGGTGAGAAAATAACGATATCCGCCACGAGCCTCAACATTCATCGGACCACATACATCTGTATGTATGATTTCCAACAAATCTGTTGCTCTCTCCATAGTACCGAGAACGGTGTTTTAGTCATCTTGCCCATGAGGCACGGTTCATAAGTACCAAGTGATTCATAATCAAGTTATTCCGTAAGTCCATCGGTATGGAGTTTCTTCATGCGTTTTACACGATATGACCCAAATGGCGAGTGCCACAAATAAGTTGCACTATCATTATCAACTCTGCATCTTTTGGCTTCAACATTATGAATATGTGTATCACTACTATCGAGATTCAATAAAATAGACCACTCTTCAAGGGTGCATGACCATAAAAGATATTACTCATATAAATAGAACAACCATTATTCTCGATTTAAATGAATAACCGTCTCGCATCAAACAAGATCCAGATATAATGTTCATGCTCAACGCAGCACCAAATAACAATTATCCGGGTCTAAAACTAATCCCGATGGTAGATGTAGAGGTAGCGTGTCGACGGCGATCACATCGACTTTGGAACCGTTTCCCACGCGCATCGTCACCTCGTCCTTGGCGATTGCTCGCTTATTCCGTAGTCCTGTTTGAGTTGCAAATATTAGCAACAAAACCAGTATCAAATACCCGGTGCTACTACGAGCTCTAGTTAGGTACACATCAATAACATGTATATCACATATACCTTTGTTTACTTTGCCATCCTTCTTATCCGCCAAATACTTGGGGCAGTTCCGCTTCGGTGTCGATCGCTTGCAGTAGAAGCACTCGATTTCAGGCTTAGGTCCAGACTTGGGTTTCTTCTCTTGAGCAGCAACTTGCTTGCCGTTCTTTTGAAGTTCCCTTCTTCTTCCCTTTGCCCTTTTCTTGAAACTAGTGGTCTTATTGACCATCAACACTTGATGCTCCTTCTTGATTTCTACCTCCGCTGCTTTCAAAGATCGCGAAGAGCTCGAATAGTCTTGTTCATCTCTTGCATATTATAGTTCATCACAAAGCTCTTGTAGCTTGGTGGCGATGATTGAAGAATTACATCAATGACACTATCATCGGAAGATTAACTCCTAGTTGAATCAAGTGATTGTTATACCTGACATTCTGAGTATATGTTCACCGATGAACTATTCTCCTCCATCTTGCAGCTATAGAACTTATTGGAGACTTCATATCTCTCAATCCGGGCATTTGCTTGAAATATTAACTTCAACTCATGGAACATCTCATATGCTCCATGACGTTCAAAACGTCGTTGAAGACCTGGTTCTAAGTCGTAAAGCATGGCTGCTGAACTATAGAATAGTCATCAGCTTTGCTCGCCAGACGTTCTTAACGTCATCGGTTGCATCAAGAAGCAGGCTGGCACCCAGCGGTGCTTCCGGGACGTAACTCTTCAGTGCAGCAATGAGGATAATCCTCAAATTACGGACCCGATCCGTGTAATTGCTACCATCATCTTTCAACTTTGCTTTCTCAAGGAACGCATTAAAATTCAACGGAACAACAAAGACGAGCCATCTATCTACAAACAAACATAGACAAGCAATATACTATCGGTACTAAGTTCATGATAAATTTAAGTTCAATTAATCATATTACTTAAGAACTCCCACTTAGACAGACATCTCTCTAGTCATCTAAGTGATCACGTGATCCAAATCAACTAAACCATAACCGATCATCACGTGAGATGGAGTAGTTTTCAATGGTGAACATCATTATGTTGATCATATCTACTATATGATTCACGCTCGACCTTCGGTCTCCGTGTTACGAGGCCATATCTGCATATGCTAGGCTCGTCAAGTTTAACTCGAGTATTCGCTTGTGCAAAACTGGCTTGCACCCGTTGTAGATGGACGAGAGCTTATCACACCCGATCATCACGTGGTGTCTCGCACGACGAACTTTGGCAACGGTGCATACTCGTGGAGAACACTTCTTGATAATTTTAGTGAGAGATCATCTTAAAATGCTACCGTCAATCAAAGCAAGATAAGATGCATAAAGGATAAACATCACATGCAATCAATATAAGTGATATGATATGGCCATCATCATCTTGTGCTTGTGATCTCCATCTCGAAGCACCGTCATGATCACCATCATCACCGGTAGCGACACCTTGATCTCCATCGTAGCATCATTGTCGTTCGCCATCTATTGCTTCTCGACTATCGCTACCGCTTAGTGATAAAGTAAAGCAATTACAGAGCGCTTGCATTTCATACAATAAGCGACAACCATATGGCTCCCGCCGATTGCCGATAACCGGTTACAAAACATGATCATCTCATACAATAAAATATAGCATCACGTCTTGACCATATCACATCACAACATGCCTGCAAAAACAAGTTAGGCGTCCTCTACTTTGTTGTTGCAAATTTTACGTGGCTGCTACGGGCTTAGCAAGAACCGTTCTTACCTACGCATCAAAACCACAACGATAGTTTGTCAAATAGACTCCGTTTTAACCTTCACAAGGACGGGCGTAGCCACACTCAGTTCAACTAAAGTGAGAGAGACAGACACCCGCCAGCCACCTTTAAGCACGAGTGCTCGTAGCGGTGAAACCAGTCTCGCGTAAGCGTCACGCGTAATGTCGGTCCGGCCGCTTCATCTCACAATACCGCTGAACCAAAGTATGACATTTGGTAGGCGGTATGAATTATATCGTCCACAACTCACTTGTGTTCTACTCGTGCATATAACATCAACGCATAAAACCTAGGCTCGGATGCCCTTTGTTGGGGAACGTAGTAATTTCAAAAATTTCCACGCACACGCAAGATCATGGTGATGCATAGCAACGAGAGGGAGAGTGTTGTCGATGTACCCTCGTGACCAAGCGAAGCGTTGACGCAACATAGAGGAAGTAGTCGTACGTCCTCCCGGTTCAACCGATCCAAGCACCGTTACTCCAGCACCTCTGAGTTCTTGACACACGTACAGCTCGATGACGCACCCCGATCTCCGATCCAGCAGAGGCGCGGGGAGGAGTTCCACAAGACGACGGCGTGGTGGCGATCTTGATGTTCTCTGTCGCAGGCTTCGCCTAAGCACCGCTACAATATGACCGAGGTGTAATATCGTGGAGGGGGGGCACTGACACGGCTAAGGAAGGATCTCAATGATCAACTTGTGTGTCTAGGGTGCCCCTACCCCCGTATATAAAGGAGGGAGGGAGGAGGAGGCCGGCCCCAAGGGTGGCGCACCCTAGGGGGGCAATCCTACTCCAAGTAGGTTTGCCCCCCCTTTCCTATTCGGAGTAGGAGAAGGAAGGAAGAGGGGAGGAGAGAAGGAAGGGGGCCCCCTCCCAGTCGGATTGGGCTTGGGGGCACGCCCCTCCTTGCTCCTTCTCCTCCCTTCCACTAAGGCCCAATAAGGCCCATATACTTACCGGGGTTCGGTAACCTCCCAAGCTCCCAGTATATTCCCAAACTCTCCGGAACCTTTCCGGTGTCCAAATATATCCGTCCAATATATCAATCTTTATGTCTCGACCATTTCGAGACTCCTCGTCATGTCCGTGATCACATCAGGGACTCGAACAACCTTCGTACATCAAAATACATAAACTCATAATATAAGCATCATCGAAACCTTAAGCGCACGGACCCTACGGTTCGAGAACAATGTAGACATGACCAAGACATGTCTCGGTCAATAACCAATAGCGGGACCTGGATGTCCATATTGGTTCCTACATATTCTCGAAGATCTTTATCGGTCAAACCGCATAACAACATACTTTGTTCCTTTGTCATCGGTATGTTACTTGCCGAGATTTTGATCGTCGGTATCAATACCTAGTTCAATCTCGCACGGCAAGTCTCTTTCCTCGCTCATGTATCGTCATCTCATAACTAACTCATTAGTTACATGCATGCAAGGCTTAGGTGATGAGTATTACCGAGAGGGCCCAGAGATACCTCTCCGACAATCGGAGTGACAAATCCTAATCTCGAATTATGCCAACTCAACATGTACCTTCGGAAACACCTGTAGAGCACCTTTATAATCACCCAGTTACATTGTGACGTTTGGTAGCACACAAAGTGTTCTTCCGGTAAACGGGAGTTGCACAATCTCATAGTTGCAGGAACTTTGTATAAGTCATGAAGAAAGCAATAGCAGTATACTAAACAATCAAGTGCTAGGCTAACAGAATGGGTCATGTTAATCACATCATTATTCTAATGATGTGATCCCACTAATCAAATGACAACACATGTCTATGGTCAGGAAACATAACCATCTTTGATTAATGAGCTAGTCAAGTAGAGGCATACTAGTGACTATAGTTTTGCCTATGTATTCACACATGTATTATGTTTCCGGTTAATACAATTCTAGCATGAATAATAAACATTTATCATGATATGAGGAAATAAATAATAACTTTATTATTGCCTCTAGGGCATATTTCCTTCAGCGCGCTCCTATCTCCCCGGCCCCCTGGTGGGCCTCCGGCGTCCATCTTCTGCTATATCATCACTTTTACCCTGGAAAAAATCGTGGGCAAGCTTACGGGACGAAACTCCGCCGCCACGAGGCGGAACCTTGGAGGAATCAATCTAGGGCTCTGGCGGAGCTGTTCTGCCGGAGACACTTCCCTCCGGGAGGGGGAAATCATCACTAACGTCATCACCAACGATCCTCTCATCGGGAGGGGGTCAATCTCCATCAACATCTTCACCAGCACCATCTCCTCTCAAAACCCTAGTTCATCTCTTGTATCCAATCTTGTATCAAAACCACAAATTGGTACCTGTGGGTTGCTAGTAGTGTTGATTACTCCTTGGAGTTGATGCTAATTGGTTTACTTGGTGGAAGATCATATCTTCAGATACTTTATGCATATTATTACTCCTCTGATTATGAACATGAATATGCTTTGTGAGTAGTTACGTTTGTTCCTGAGGACATGGGTGAAGTCTTGCTATTAGTAGTCATGTGAATTTGGTATTCGTTCGATATTTTGATGAGATGTATGTTGTCTTTCCTCTAGTGGTGTTATGTGAACGTCGACTACATGACACTTCACCATTATTTGGGCCTAGAGGAAGGCATAGGGAAGTAATAAGTAGATGATGGGTTGCTAGAGTGACAGAAGCTTAAACCCTAGTTTATGTGTTGCTTCGTTAGGGGTTGATATGGACCTATATGTTTAATGTTGTGGTTAGGTTTACCTTAATACTCCTTTTTGTAGTTGCGGATGCTTGCAATAGGGGTTAATCATAAGTGGGATGCTTGTCCAAGTTAGGGCAGTACCCAAGTGCGGTCCACCCACATATCAAATTATCAAAGTACCTAACGCGAATCTTATGAACGTGATGAAAACTAGCTTGACGATAATTCCCAATGTGTCCTCGAGAGCTCCTTCTTCATTATTAGAATTTGTCCAGGCTTATCCTTTGCTACATAAAGGATTGGGCCACCTTGCTGCACTTTATTTACTTTATTTACTTTTTGCTCGTTACTATTTATCTTATCACAAAACTATCTATTACCTACAATTTGATTGCTTGCAGAGAAAACCTTCTATGAAAACCGCTTATCATTTCATACGCTCCTCATTGGGTTCGACACTCTTACTTATCGAAAGGACTATGATAGATCCCCTACACTTGTGGGTCATCAAGACTCTTTTCTGGCGCCGTTTCCGGGGAGCGTAGCGCTTTTGGTGAGTGGAACTTGGTAAGGAAACATTTATATAGTGTGCTGAAATTTTCTGTTACTTGTCACTATGGAAACTAATCATTTGAGGGGCTTGTTTGGGGTATCTTCACCCCAACCAGAAGAGCAAAGAGATGCTCCTCAACCTACTGAACTTTATGAAAATATTCACTTTGAGATTCCTTCGGGTATGATAGAAAAACTGCTAGCTAATCCTTTTGCAGGAGACTGAACATTGCATCCCGATTTACACCTTATCTTTGTGGATGAAGTTTCGGATTATTTAAGCTTGCGGTATTCCCGATGATGTTGTCAAAGGAAGGTCTCCTTTATCTTTGAAGGAGATGCAATGACATGGTATAGGCTATGTGATGATACGAGATCTTGGAATTATAAGCGATTGAAGTTGGAATTTCACCAGAAGTTCTATCCTATGCATCTTGTTCATCGTGATCGTAATTACATATATAATTTCTGGCCTCGTGAAGGAGAAAGCATCGCTCAAGCTTGGGGGAGGCTTAAGTCAATGTTGTATTCATGCCCCAATAATGAGCTCTCTTGGGAAATGATTATTCAGAATTTTTATGCTCGGCTTTCTCTCGATAATCGCAACCTCGCTCGATACTTCTGTCTTTGGTTCTTATATGTCAAGACTATTGATTTCAAATGGGACTTATTGGAAAGAATTAAATGCAACTCTGAAGATTGGGGTTCCGACGATGGTAAGGAGTCAGGTATGACACCTAAGTTCGATTGTGTTAAATCTTTTATGGATACCGATGCTTTCCGTGGATTTAGCTCTAAGTATGGACTTGACTCTGAGATAGTAGCTACTTTTTGTGAATCTTTTGCTACTCACGTTGATCTCCCTAAATAGAAGTGGTTTAAATATAATCCTCCAGTTGAAGTGAAAGTAGTTGCACCTATTACAGTCGACAAAAAACTATTACATATAGTGATCCTATTGTTCCTACTGCTTATGTTGAAAAACCTCCTTTTCCTGTTAGAATAAAAGATCACGCTAAAGCTTCAACTGTTATTTGTAAGAGTAATACTAGGACCTATACACCTCCTGAACAAATTAATGTTGAACCTAGTATTTCTATGGTTAAAGATATCTTGGATGAGAATTTAGATGGGCATGTTATTTCTTTCTTGGTTGAGACTGCTAATATTGCTAGAGCTGATACTAAGACAAGTAGACCTGTTGTAGGCATGCCTGTTATTTCTGTTAAAATAGGAGATCATTGTTATCATGACTTATGTGATATGAGTGCTAGTGCTAGTGCGATACCTTATGATCTTTATAAAGAAATTATGCACGATATTGCACCTGTTGAATTAGAAGACATTGATGTTACTATTAAGCTTGCTAATAGGGATACCATTAAACCTATTGGGATTGTTAGAGATGTTGAAGTTTTGTGCGGGAAGGTTAAATACCCTGCTGATTTTCTTGTTCTTGCTTCCCCACAAGATGATTTTTGTCCCATTATTTTTGGTAGACCCTTCTTGAATATGGCTAGTGCTAAGATTAATTGTGAAAGGAATATTGTCACTGTTGGCATAGATGGTATGTCTCATGAGTTTAATTTTGCCAAGTTTAGTAGACAACCTCGCGAAAGGGAACCACCTAGTAAGGATGAAATTATTGGTCTTGCTTCCATTGCTGTTCCTCCAACTGATCCGTTAGAACAATATTTGCTAGACCATGAAAACGATATGTTTATGCAGGAAAGGGAATAAATAGATGAAGTGTTCCTTAAACAGGAACCTATGCTGAAACACATCCTTCCCGTTAAAATTCTTAGGGACCCCCCTCCACCCAAGGGTGATCCCGTGTTTGAACTCAAACCTTTACCTGATAATCTTAAGTATGCTTATCTTGATGAAAAAAAATATATCCTGTTATTATTAGTGCTAACCTTTCAGAGAAAGAAGAAGAAAGATTATTGAAAACTCTGAAGAAGCACCGAGCCGCTATTGGATATACTCTGGATGATCTTAAGGGCATTAGTCCCACATTATGTCAGCACAAAATTTCAGTGGAGAAAGATGCCAAACCAGTTAGAGATCCTCAAAGACGATTAAATCTCAAAATGAAGGAAGTGGTAAGAAAGGAGATTCTAAAGATCCTTGAGGCAGGTATTTGTGTGTGTTGAAGAGGGATGATATCTTCATTGATTGGTCCCTGTGATCAGTTGTTGGACCTATTGTCGTATCAAAACTTTGATTTGAGTATGGGCTATCATCAAATCAAATCAGAACCAATGATGTTCATAATGTTGTCTTACTCGTGGGTGATCCCTTGAGCATACACCATTATATCTTTTGGGTCTGACTAATGCTATCACTTGTTCACATAGTTTTGGAACTCCATTTTTTGGTAACATAGATGAATTTTTGTTGAGCCCATCGACAACATCCTTGTCCTCTCCATAATTTGTTGAACATTAAGCTAGTGTTGGAAACTTTTATAAGCGTTATCTTCATGTCCCGTGCATGGAGCATATGCCCGGACGAAAGAAGTGATTTCCTCTAATTCATGTGCATTTGATGCAAGTTGCCGCCATGGATTCGAGAAAGTCATTGTTGCTCCTTTGGAATCATCCCAAATCAGTCATGCATACGTGCGAAGTATTCTGTGGTTCGAAGACTTGCAACCTTCATTCTATATATATTCCTAGCACACCAAGCCACTGATTGATTTGTTCAAGGAGAAGAAGTCTCTTCTTAAGAGCAAGACTTATGCAAGGACTTCGATATCCTTGTTGATGGTTCCCCACCTGAACTCGGTAGTGTTTTATTATAAGACTACCACGTGGTCATGCTTGTCTGAGACAACGTGTTCACATGTGTATAGCAGAACCAGCTCATGTTTTGGAGCTTACTACCGTAGCCCATTTCCCGAGAATCTTGCAACATCGTCTCGTCGATTTGTGTTGCAAACTTTCATTTTTCTTTCTAGACTCGATGAGTCTGGAATATCCTGACACCAACCAGATCTGAATCTCAGGAAGATATGATGGTTGGAACGTTCCCAAGAACTATATGTAACATCCCAAAATTTCAATTTGGAATGTTATACATTAGATCATCATGCATTACATATTTTCTTGCATTTGTCAATCCTAGAAATTTCACGCAACTCAAGGACCCTCGGAGAGAGTTGGAGATTTTGAAATTTTCATATTTGAGTTCTCTCGAATTATGAAAAGAGGATCATTTGATTTTATTTATTTCATCTCCAAATAATTTTCCAATATCAAAAATATGAGAGGGAATAATATGACTTTCCCAAAATTTAGGAAAAATGAAGATTTAATAAATAAATCAAATTTTGGATTTTCTCGGAGTTTATTTGCCTTAGGAAAAAAATGCGTGTTTTCAAAAATTGCATTATAGGCCCCGAGTAAAAGTTCATTTTGTTCGACTCATTTTTAGGAGTCGGGGAAAATTTACTTTATAAATTTTGGAGTTCGTTTAGATTTAATTTTATTCGTTTTTCTGCACACGTTATTTTAAAAAAACTGCGGCGCCCGCCGCTTTGGGCCAAGGCCGGTGGCCACCAGCCCAACCGCCTGCCTCCCTCATGGCGCGCACAGGCAACACCGCCGCCGAGTCCTACTCGGACTCTGCCGCCGCCGCCTTGCCTTGCCCCCTCCCCAAGCCACCCTCCCTCCCTCCTATAAATAACCATCACCCCCTCTCCTCCCCAACCCCTTGCCGCCACCCCTAAGCAGAAGCCAGCGCGCCATGCCGCCGCCGCCGCCGCCGCCCTTGCTTGCCACGTGTCGCTTGCCGCCCGCCGAGCCCAGCGTCGAGGTAGCCAGCGCGCGCCCCTCGTCCGGTTCGGTTTTCTAAAAACCTGTTCTGGTTTAATTTTTTTATGTTTCGTTTTTTTTAAACCCTAGATCGGTTTTTATTCCCGGTTTTGTTGTTTAGCGAGTGTTCGCCGGACCATTCGTCTTAACGAACGTGATCACCGGTTATTCCTGGTTAACGAACGTCCGTTCATTTAACCGTTCGTCGTTTTTCTTTTAGTCGGATTTATTCCGCTATTTTTCTGATCGCGATTTCAGATCCGATCTTCGTTCTAGTTTATCTTCTCGCTCATTTATCAGAATCAGGTGATTCAAGCGCCTAGAGTTTCGTTTCGAAACCGCCGTTCCGACTAATAAACTTAAACAAAGTTTTGCTACTGTAAAATTTGACTTAGTTTCAACTTGCTAGAACCGAGTTGATTTCTTTCGCCGTTTGACTTTCGTTGCTTTATTTGATTTGATTCTTTTTGCAACCAGGGTTCTTAAGTTGACCTCTCTGGTTAGATCTTTCATTCAAGTTTTACCTGTGCATTAGATGAGTACTTATTGTATGCTTGTTGTTTGTCTGCGATAGATCACCCGGAGTGCGCCGCTTGTTACTTCGAATCTCTAGGTTTCGCGGATCATCAGCAAGGCAAGTAACAGTTGATCATACCTTTTCTACTACCTAGTTTTTATGCATTAGATCAATCCTCAAACATTGCATGATTAGGATCTAATCAAATTGTGGGATGGGAAGTAGATGAGGTAGTACCTATTACCTGTTTTACTTATGAAACCTTTGGGAGTTACTTCTGCGTTTGCTTATTATGCCATGCTATGCTAGTAGACGTGGATTGGGTGAGTGATTATCCATGACAGATGTGAGATTGTTTAATTAATGGTTTATCTAAGGTGGCAACTTAAATACACATCTGGGTGGATTGAGGCACCTGGGGTATCCAGTGATTGCCTCTTTTTTTGGAAATCCCGGGGTTACCGTGTGATTTTTCCTATGGACCGCCACCCAGGCTCAAAGGGATCATAAGATAATTCATGCTAGTAACTTCCGTGTGTAGCCACAAGCCATTATGGGCTCTGGCATAGTTGACTAAGTTGTGCGAACTCTTATAGTGTTGGACTAGCAGATGTAGGGATGTAGGTGTACGGGTCTACCCATCGTAAGGTGCTAGCGCTTCTGAAATACTATGTCTTGGTCATCCGTTTCTCAAACACCATGTAGTGCGAGAAACCAAACGGAGGCGATCGATTCTTGTGGGGAAAAGTGCACAAACCTCTGCAGAGTGTACAAACTAATCATGATTAGCCGTGTCCCCGGTTATAGACATCTTGAGTATCTAGTACTTGAATATTCTGTGAATCTCAACATGTTACTCTAATTAAATATTGATGGGTTTGTTAATGAGTACTTTTTAATTGGGATTGAGAATGCTGTCAACCATTCTCAATGTTTAACAACCACCATGATAGTTAAATAAATTTATTCCTCTGCAGTAGGGAAAATTTGTCTTTATGCAAAACTGTAACCATAGAGCTTTACCACCAGCCATATATGCATGTAGTATAGGCTTATCATTCATTATTCTCTATGTGTTACATTGCCAGCATATTCCATGTGCTGACCCGTTTTCGGGCTGCAACTTTCATGTTGCATACTTTTCAGACGACGAGTAAGGTGCTTTTAGGTCGTGGTTCTATACTCAGTGATGCCGTTGGAGTTGATGGACTTACTTATCTTCCAAGTCTTCCGCTGTTATCGTTTTTAGATGGCCTTAAGCCATGATTATTGTAATAAGTCCTCCTTTGGACAAACGATGTAATAAGTGTGTGATTGCTACTCTATTATAAATCCTTCGAAGTACTGTGTGGTGTCAGCATTACTGATCCAGGGATGACACCGAGCACGAGACTTGACCATCCGAGGTCGGGTAGCTACGAGAGATGGTATCGAGCACACTGTTGGCTGAGGACACGACCACTAAGTTAAAGCCATAGATCACTATTCTCTTCTCATTTTCTAACTCCTCATCTTTTCTACTCTTTTAGGATGATGGACGCAAAGATCAAGTACGCTCAACCCGATGAAGGCACACCTTTTGGATCCCACTTGAAGGAAGTCGCCAAGTACCTGAACATTGGACTACCAAGCTTCACCGGGACTTTCAACGCCACTCTGCCTGAAGAGGAGCGCTGGAAGATTCAAGCTCATGTTCCGGGAAGGACATTCGTGCCAATCACCAAGCCCAAAGATAGTGTTTTCAGTGCACCAACTTGGAGTCTGGGAAAGAGCATGGCAGCTCATATCACCATGGGACGCATTGGAGAAGTTTATCAAGAAGACCTCAAGGACACTATCTACCAGATTTGCGGACGCCGGAATGAAGAATGGGAGATAGTCAGCACTAGGAAGGATAGATCCATTGCAGCTTTCATCCAGGAGTTGAACCAGCACATTCGACGCCAGGAGAACCAGATGTGCAATGATATGATAGAGTTGAAGAATGCGAAGGGAAGGATCATCGAACTTGAAGGAGAGCTGAAGTCTACACGCAAGGACTACATGGACGAGATCGTAGCTGTCGTAAGGCACAATAGCGATCTTAAGTATGAGATTGGAGAACTCAAGAAGAAGTTAGCGCTCAAGAATGAAGACAAGTACGTCGACTGTCCGAGCAACTACATCATCATCGACGACACCAATTCGGATCCAAGTGAACCCGACTTTGAAGATGAAGCTGGAGCAGACATCATGGAGTCTTCCACCGGTTCAAATTAATAGATGACCCCACATATTAGTAGTATTTCCCCCATGTAAACATTATAGTATAAGCACTTTTGCGATAGTTAGAACCGTTGTATGCCCTTTGTTTGAAATGAATGAAGTGATTTTGAGTGCATTTGTATCATGAGCATTTGGGTAGTGTTTTCTCCTGAGACCTCACTCTATTCTTAATTTCTCGTCTTTTCTAAACCCTTCAGATGCCTCCGAGGCGCGACCCGAGTTTGTTTTCCCGCGAGAGATCACTCGGTTGATTCAGCAGAGAATACTTTGATTCAAACATTGGTGCAGAACCAAAGCAACAACAACAACAACCCACCACCACCACCCTGCGGATCACTTGACTTCGTTTCCTTAGGCTGAATCCGCGGTGTATTCTGATAACACCGAGGCGATTGTAGCAGATGATTGGCTCCGCAAGATAGGAAGGAGTTGACCACTGCGGGATGCACAGATGGTGAGAAGGTGAAGTTTGCTGCACATCATCTTGCGGACCCGCAGCAGCATGGTGGGAGAATTTCACAGCCACTTACCTGTGACACCTTTGTCACATGGGATCAGTTTTAGCAAGCTTTTTGCACTGCCCATGTTTCAGCAGGAGCTATGGCCATGAAGAAGCGCGAGTTTCGCAACTTACGCCAAGGAGGAAGGACTGTTGGCCAGTATGTGGATGATTTTAGTAAGTTAGCATGTTATGCCCTAGATGACATTGCTACAGACGCAGCTAAGTAGGAGAAGTTTCTGGAAGGATTGAATGATGAGTTAAGCATGCAGTTGATGGTAGCAAGATTCAATAACTACCAGGAGTTGGTAGACCGTGCCCTCATGATTGAAGGAAAGCAGCAGCAGATTGAGAATCGCAAGAGGAAGTATGGGCAGGGGAAGTATAACTCTGGAGCCCAGCAGAAGCCCCATTATACACCTAAACAGGGAGTTCAGTTTCAGCATACCAATGGAGGAGGTAGTTCGCACAACCATAATGGCCACAAGAATGGTAATGGGAATGGAGGAAGCAACGGCCAGAACCGGACCACACCATCAACCCCAGCCAAGAAAGACTGAGCCATGTCACCTGTTACAAGTGTTCCAAGACCGGACATTATGCAAATGACTGTCCCGAAGGCCAAGGTGGAAATGGAAGCTCTGGAAAGAAGCCAAACCCTTTCAACAGGGGACATGTGAACCACATTGATGTGGAGGAGGTTGAAGCTCAGCCCGATGCAATAATCGGTAAGTTTTTGGTTAAGTCATTTACTGCACTTGTTCTTTTCGATACTGGTGCATCGCATTCATACATATCAAGGGGATTTGTAGAAAAGTATAACCTGCCCACTAAGATTCTTATAACTCCTATGCTAGTAAGCTCACCAGGAGCAGAGTACATGGCCAGACAAGGATGTTTTCAAGTGCCATTGAGTATAGGAAGGCATGTATTCCCAACGGATTTGATCATTCTGGAATCCCAAGGTTTGGATGTGATTCTCGGTATGGATTGGCTGTCGATGTATGGAGGAAACATCGATTGCGCAAGTAGGACGATTTTGCTCTAGCGCCGAAGGAAGAAGGATCAAGTATGTATCACGACATGGACCAAATAGGAATCAAGTAAATTCCTTATCAGGAGTTGTGCAGGAAGAGGTACCAGTGGTGAAGGATTATCTTGATGTATTTCCTGAGGAATTGCCAGGAATGGCACCGGATAGAGACATTGAGTTTTTGATTGAGCTTTTGCCAGGAACAGGCCCTATATCGAAGCGACCATATAGGATGCCCGCACAGGATTTGGCGGAAATCAAGAAGCAGATTAAGGAGCTATTGGATAAAGGTTATATACGCCCAAGTTCTTCGCCTTGGGGATCACCCGTACTTTTAGTGGAGAAGAAGGATGGATCGTTAAGGTTGGTTGTTGATTATCGTGGACTGAATGAAGTAACAATCAAGAACAAGTACCCACTACCAATGATAAATGATCTGTTTGATCGTTTGCAAGGAGCTAAAGTGTTTTCCAATATTGATTTGCGATCAGGGTACCATCAGTTGAAGATTCGAGAGCAGGACATACCTAAGACAGCATTCACCACAAGATATGGACTGTATGAGTATACCGTTATGTCATTTGGACTGACTAACGCACCTGCCTATTTTATGAACCTGATGAACAAAGTGTTTATGGAGTTTTTGGATAAGTTCATCGTGGTGTTCATTGATGATATTTTGGTTTACTCGAAGGATGAAGAGGAACATAAGGAACATTTGCGGTTGGTTTTGGAGAAACTGAGGGAACATCAGTTATATGCCAAGTTTAGCAAATGTGAGTTTTGGCTAAAGGAAGTTGGATTCCTTGGACATGTTATATCTGGAGAAGGTATAGCAGTTGACCCCACAAAGGTTGAAACCGTAACCAAATGGGGAGCACCAACGATAGTTGGAGAGATCCGGAGTTTTCTTGGACTTGCAGGATACTACCGGAGATTCATTGAGAATTTCTCAAGGATTGCAAAGCCTATGATGGAGTTGCTGAAAAAGGATACCAAGTTCATATGGACTGAGGATTGTGAGGCAAGCTTTCAGGAGTTGAAGAAAAGATTGGTTACCTCACCAGTGTTAATTTTGCCAGATCAGACCAAGGATTATGAGGTGTATTGCGACGCTTCACGTCGAGGACTTGGAGCAGTGCTTATGCAGGAAGGAAGAGTTGTTTCGTATGCTCTCACGAATTAAATTATGCCACACATGATTTGGAGTTAGCAGTCGTAGTGCATGCCTTGAAGACATGGAGACATTCCTCATAGGAAATCATTGTGAGGTGTACACGGATCACAAGAGTTTGAAGTACATTTTCACACAGAAGGAGTTAAACCTTAGACAAAGGAGATGGTTGGAGCTCATCAAGGATTATGATATGAGATTGCATTATCATCCCGGAAAGGCTAATGTAGTAGTTGACGCATTGAGTCGCAAGAGCAATGTCAACACGGTAATGACGGGAGAGATACCAAAGGAATTAGCAGAAGATCTTCGTGAGCTATGCTTGGAAATAGTTCCGAGAGGATATGTAGCAGCATTGGAGATTCAGTCTACCTTGATGGATAAAATCAGAGAAGCTCAGAAAAATGACAAAGAGATCGCGGATATAAAGAAGAAAATGAGCGAAGGTAAAGCAAAGGGATTTCGAGAGGATGAACACGACACCCTATGGTTTGAGGACCGTGTTTATGTGTGAAATGACCCGGAGATCAGGAAGTTGATTTTGCAAGAGGCACATGATTCACCCTATTCGATTCACCCAGGAAATACCAAGATGTATTTGGATTTGAAGGAAGCGTTACGGTGGACGGAATGAAGAAGGATATTGCGGAGTATGTAGCAGTTTGTGATGTATGTCGAGAGTGAAGGCGAACATCAAAAGCGGCAGGATTGTTGCAACCATTGCCGATACCGAATGGAAGTGGGATAAACTAGGCATGGATTTCATCACGGGTTTGACAAAGACTTGTTAGAGCTACGACTCGATTTGGGTTATAGTCGATCGCAGCGAAGGTAGCTCATTTCATTCGATCAAGACTACCTATAGCAGTGCTAAGTTGGCAAAGATATACATGACCAGAATTGTGTGTTTGCACGGAGTTCCGAGGAGTATCGTATCAGATAGAGGAACCCAATTTACCTCAAAGTTTTGGAATCAGTTGCACGAAACGTTGGGAACCAGGCTGGAATTCAATACAGCTTTTCACCCACAGACAGATGGACAGACTGAGAGAGTCAATCAGATTTTGGAGGATATGCTGAGAGCTTGTGTACTAGATTATGGATCTAGTTGGGACGATAACTTGCCGTATGCGGAGTTCTCTTATAACAACAGTTACCAAACCAGCTTGAAGATGGCACCTTTCAAAGCTTTATAGGGAAGAAGGTGCAGGACACCGTTGTAATGGGACGAAGTTGGAGACCGTCAGTTGTTTGGGCCAGATTTGATTAAGGATGCGAGCGAAAGTTAAGTTGATTCGCGACAGGCTCAAGGTAGCCCAGTCGCACGAGAAGAGCTATCGGATTCAAAAGCATAAAGGCGATAGAATATGAAGTTGGAGACATAGTTTTTCTTAGAGTATCCCCACTTGAGGAGTTAAGCGTTTTGGAGTTAAAGGAAAATTAGCACCACGTTTAGTTGGACCGTATAGGATCTTGCAACGCATGGGAGAAATCGCTTATAAGTTGGAATTACGAGGGACTGTCAGGAGTTCATGGCGTATTCCATGTTTCTCGGTGAAGAAATGTCACGCCGAGATGGCAGAGGTACCGCTAAGAGATACATTGCCCTTTGGAAATGTCTGATTGAAGGATGATTTAAAATATGAGGAGAAACCGGTCAAGATTCTCGATTATGCGGTGAGAGTTACTCGCAGACAAGGTTATCAAGTTTTGTAAGGTTCGGTGGAGCCACCACACCGAGGATGAAGCCACAGGAGAGAGAAGAAGATTTCTTTGAAGGATCACCCTCACCTATTTTCTAGCCAACCCGAATCTCGAGGGCGAGATTCATCTTAAGGGGGGTAGGTTTGTAACATCCCAAATTTTCAATTTGGAATGTTATACATTAGATCATCATGCATTACATATTTTCTTGCATTTGTCGATCCTAGAAATTTCATGCAACTCAAGGACCCTCGGAGAGAGTTGGAGATTTCGAATTTTTCATATTTGAGTTCTCTCGAATGATGAAAAGAGGATCATTTGATTTTATTTATTTCATCTTCAAATAATTTTCCAATATAAAAAATATGAGAGGGAATAATATGACTTTCCCAAAATTTAGGAAAAATGAAGATTTAATAAATAAATCAAATTTTGGATTTTCTCAGAGTTTATTTGCCTTAGGAAAAAATGCGTGTTTTCAAAAATTGCATTATAGGCCCCGAGTAAAAGTTCATTTTGTTCGACTCATTTTTAGGAGTCGGGGAAAATTTACTTTATAAATTTTGGAGTTCGTTTAGATTTAATTTTATTCGTTTTTCTGCACACGTTATTTAAAAAAAACTGCAGCGCCCCGCCGCGTGGGCCAAGGCCCAGCTAGCCCAGCCCGCCCGCCGCTGCCTCCCTCGCCTTGTGGCGCCTTGCCTTAACACGCCCGCCGAGTCCTACTCGGACTGCCGCCGCCGCCCTTGCCTTGCCCCCCCCCAAGCCACCCTCCCCTCCCCTCCTATAAATACCCAGCACCCCCTCTCTCCTCCCCAACCCGCCGCCGCCGCCGCTTAGCAGAAGAAGAAGCAGCCACGCCGCCGCCGCGCCGCCGCCGCTTGCTTGCGCCGCCGCCCGCTAAGCGCCGCCGCTTTGTCGTCGCCGCCGCATCACCGTCGCCCCGCCGCCAGCCGCCACCCCGCCGAAGCCCCTCGTCGAGGTAGCCGCCGCGCCGCGCCCCCTCGTCTGGTTCGGTTTTCTAAAAACCCGTTCCGGTTTATTTTTTTTATGTTTCAGTTTTTTATAAACCCTAGATCGGTTTTTATTTCCGGTTTTGTTGTTTAGCGAGCGTTCGCCGGACCGTTCGTCTTAACGAACGTGATCACCGGTTATTCCTAGTTAACGAAAGTTCGTTCGTTTAACCGTTCGTCGTTTTTCTTTTAGTCGGATTTATTCCGCTATTTTTCTTATCGCGATTTCAGATCCGATCTTCGTTCTAGTTTATCTTCTCGCTCGGTTATCGGAATCAGGTGATTCAAGCGCCTGGAGTTTCGTTTCGAAACCGCCGCTCCGACTAATCAACTTAAACAAAGTTTTACTACTGTAAAATTTGACTTAGTTTCAACTTGCTAGAACCGAGTTGATTTCTTTCGCTGTTTGACTTACGTTGCTTTATTTGATTTGATTTTTTTTGCAACCAGGGTTCTTAAGTTGAACTCTCTGGTTAGATCTTTCATTCGAGTTTTACCTGTGCATTAGATGAGTACTTATTGTATGCTTGTTGTTTGTCTGCGATAGATCACCCGGAGTGCGCCGATTGTTACTTCGAATCTCTAGGTTTCGCGGATCATTAGCAAGGCAAGTAACACTTGATCATACCTTTTCTACTACCCAGTTTTTATGCATTAGATCAATCCTCAAACATTGCATGATTAGGATCTAATCAAATTGTGGGATGGGAAGTAGATGAGGTAGTACCTATTACCTGTTTTACTTATGAAACCTTTGGGAGTTACTTCTGTGTTTGCTTATTATGCCATGCTATGCTAGTAGATGTGGATTGGGTGAGTTATTATCCATGACAGATGTGAGATTGTTTAATTAATGGTTTATCTAAGGTGGCAACTTAAATACACATCTGGGTGGATTGAGGCACCTGGGGTATCCAGTGATTGCCTGTTTTTTTGGAAATCCCGGGGTTACCGTGTGATTTTCCTATGGACCGCCACCCAGGCTCAAAGGGATCATAAGATAATTCATGCTAGTCACTTCCGTGTGCAGCCACAAGCCATTATGGGCTCTGGCATAGTTGACTAAGTTGTGCGAACTCTTATAGTGGTGGACTAGCAGATGTAGGGGATGTAGGTGTACGGGTCTACCCATCGTAAGGTGCTAGCGCTTCTGAAAGACTATGTCTCGGTCATCCGTTTCTCAAACACCATGTAGTGCGAGAAACCAAACGGAGGCGATCGAGTCTTGTGGGGAAAAGTGCGCAAACCTCTGCAGAGTGTACAAACTAATCATGATTAGCCGTGTCCCCGGTTATGGACATCTTGAGTATCTAGTACTTGAATATTCTGTGAATCTCAACATGTTACTCTAATTAAATATTGATGGGTTTGTTAATGAGTACTTTTTAATTGGGATTGAGAATGCTGTCAACCATTCTCAATGTTTAACAACCACCATGATAGTTAAATAAATTTATTCCTTTGTAGTAGGGAAAAACTGGCTTTATGCAAAACTGTAACCATAGAGCTTTACCACCAGCCATATATGCATGTAGTATAGGCTTATCATTCATTATTCTCTATGTGTTACATTGCCAGCATATTCCATGTCTTGACCCGTTTTGGGCTGCAACTTTCATGTTGCGAGACTTTTGAACGACGAGTAAGGTGCTTTTAGGTCGTGGTTCTATACTCAGTGATGCCGTTGGAGTTGATGGACTCACTTATCTTCCAAGTCTTCCGCTGTTATCGTTTTTAGATGGCCTTAAGCCATGATTATTGTAATAAGTCCTCCTTTGGACAAACGATGTAATAAGTGTGTGATTGCTACTCTGTTATAAATCCTTTGAAGTACTGTGTGGTGTCAGCATTACTGATCCAGGGATGACACCTGAGCACAGAGACTTGACCATATGAGGTCGGGTCGCTACACTATAATAGTGGTCCCTTGTAACCCGGTAAAGTGGATGTCGTGGCCAACGCACCCAACCGGAAGACCTATTATTGTAGTATCTTGATTGAGGAAGTTGGCCACATCCCATAAAGATTTCGTAGGATTTATTTCCTAGTTGTCCCTTATGGATTTTTGTGTTCCCGAAGTCCGTCCTTTTACTTGATGTTCTAGATACCAAACCATGTAAATGGGTTACGCTAGCACATCAAGGAGAACATGAGAAGCGGAGTGCTAAGTGTCTCTCGGTCGATCATCCAGATTTTGTTTCGTTGGCCTCGCTAAGGTGAAATCTGAGAAAGTGTTGTCTTCCTTTGCATCTGCATCGTCCATCACTACTCATCATGGTAGTATGTTGTGTTGCCAGGATCCTTGACACGGATATTGGTAAAACCTTGATGAATATGGAAATGCTCAAGTTCTTGAGAGCATGTGCAAGTGCTAGGCTTTATCGTTGGCATTAATTGCATATTGCTCTCAGTTTCCTCGGTTATGATATAACCTTTTCAAATAGTGGACTCATCCTCTACTGTTGAGCTTCTCCCCAGTTACTAAAATCATCCCTTGTGTTGTTTTCAACAAGGTAATCCACATCATCCATTCTAGCCCGAGTGTGTCGTTCTCCCGAACTCTATCAAATGATCGTTCGTAAATTGCCTCAGGCTGGTGAGGAGAGTTCCAATGATCTATGTATCAAAAAGTAATTCTTTTTGCCACCTGAGGGAATAATTCTACGAGTCACCTCTCCCAAGGTGCCCCGTTATGCTATCATAGTATTTGTTTCCTCGCTACTTTGAAACCCTCGCCAAATTGTTTCTTCCGTCCCTCCTGATGCATGTCTTGCCTCTCAGCTCCAGAGATGTTTCTAGTGAGTTGATCTCGTGATCATTGAGATGATCCTGAGTCGTTCAATCTTCGAGAAGATCGATCCTTCTAGAGTTTCCTTCTCCTCTCGTTGTCACGTTGGCTGGAGTTCTCAGAGCAAGACGTCGAGACAAAGATGGTGATCGAATCGACGTTCTTATGAAGTGCAACCTGGATCATGAAGATTGTGCCAGTTTGCGTTCCCCTTCATCTTACCCTACGCTTGAATCTCGGGATGAGATTCTTGTTTAGTGGGGGTGAGTTGTCACATCCCTAGTTCTGGTATGCACTAGGCTAGACCTTCGTGTGAGCATCATGTTTAAATTCAAATGAAATTTGAATTGAGGAATTTTCAAAAGCCTCAGAAGACCTCTAAAAATAACCAAAATTTAAATCTCATCAAATGAGTCCAAAGAAATGTTCCTGTTACTCTGTGAAAATATTGGTAAGAGGTAAAATTCAAACCAATATTTTTGGAATCACAGAAATATTTATTTTGGGCCTTTGACTTAAACCAATGACATATTTGAGTTGAATTTATTTCTATTATATAAGAAATAAAGTTCAAATATTTTTGTAAGTTGCCTGTGACCTTGGACTAGTTCCTGAGCTCACATACAATTTACAGAAAGTTAAAAAAATGATTTGATGTTTTAAATCAAATCAAAACCAATTGCAGAAATAGAAAACATTAATAAATAGAAAAACCAGAGAGAGAGAGAGAACCTACCTGGGGCACTTACCTGGCGGCCCATCTACTCTGGCCCAGCTGACTGGCGCTGCCAGTCATCGTCTCCACCACGCCAGAAGGATGCCAAGCACGTGCTCGCTGTGCGCACACACACGCCCATGCCACCTCCTACCTGCTAGCTTGCGTGGCGCCACGGACAGACCCGCGAGAGCCGTCTGGATCGCTCTGACCGCCCCACACTCTCCCCCTCGTCTCCCTCTCGCCCTCTCCACCATGGCCGAGACACCCGCGAGCTCGCTGCCGCCATAGCCGCGGCCACCGCCTCCCCCTCCTCCCCTTGAGCAGTCCAGGAGCTCCGAATCATCGCCGTAGCCCTCTCCGTCGACTCAGGCAACCGAAAGAGCTCCAACGCGTTGTCCTCAACCTCATCTTCTTCCTCGGCCACGGGAGATCGTAGCCGGGATTCCGCCGCTGTCAAGCCTTCCTCGAGCACGCTGACCCTCTCCCCGTCCTCCTTGTGAGCTACTGCATCTCCCCCCTCTCCTCTCTCTTCTTTTTGCGCCCCCACCTAGTTTCACCGCCGTGCCATGTCGTTGCCGTGGCCAGAGCTGCCTCCGCCCGCTTCTGAGCGTGTCGCTGTTCTCACCGTGCTCCCAGGAGCCGAACGCATGCACCATCTCCTCCTGTCGTGCTCCCTGACACCGAACCCGAGCTCGCCCGAACTCCGGCCGCCGCAAAAGTTGTCGCCTTCGTCGATTTAGTCCACTCTGGCGCGAGCTGTTGCCTCCGTTGGATGTGCGAGACTCTCAGCTTTTCGTAGCCGCAAACCGCATCCAAAACCGAGCCCTGTGGGCGTTTTCCGAAGCCCTCCGCCGCGTGTGGACTCGCCGGCGGCTAAACGCCGGTGACCGCTGACCCGTTGACCGGCGTGGGTTGACCCCACTGCCCGGTTTGACTTCCCCCTCTCTCTCACTGACGAGTGGGCCCAGGCCCCTGTTTAATTAGTGTTAGGTTTAATTAGTGTTATTTAACTAGTTAATTAGATGATCCACTGACACGTGAGCCCCGCACTGCTGACAGCTTAGTTAGGGCTAGTTTAGCACTGATTATCTCAGTTAGTTAACTGAGTCACTGACCAGTGGACCCCACTGGTCAGGTTTGACCTGGTCAGCCGCAGTTGGCCTGCTGACGTCATAGTGACGCACTGCTGACGCGGTAAATGTTTTCTGGAATGTAAATAAATCTTAAATGATTTATTATTTTCAGAAAATGTCCTAAGCTTCTAAAAACCATAGAAATTCAACCGTAACTCCAAATGAAATAATTTATATATGAAAATTGATCAGAAAAATCCAATCAATCCATCTGTACTGGTTTCATGCATGTTTAAACAACTTAACATTGCTGTTTAGATCAAAACATGATAATGCACTATTTGAAGTCATAGTTTGAATTTGAACTTGAACCTTGGGTTCAAACTGACTCAAACCCATCTAATTATAGTTGCATTAGCCCAACACAGTCATTTTGCCATGTCATGATCATGCATCATATTGTGCATTGCATTGATTGTGTTTCCTTCTATGTTGCCGGTATTTGTCCCCTCTCGATAGACAACGTACCGATGATGAGTTCGATGACACCGATGAAGAGCTATATTATCTTCAGAAGTGCCAGGCAAGCAAAACCCCCTTGTTCATTCCGATACAATCCCACTCCCTCGCTCCTGCTCTCTTTTACTACATTAGGACAACAACGATTCAACTGTTACATGATGCGGTAGTTGAACCCCCTTATCCTCTGCATGACCTGTCATTGCCACAGTAAATAGATGAAACCCACTAGCATGAGTAGGAGTTGTTTGAGCCTTGATGTGCCTACTCATTCATGCTTGTTTGTCATGCCTGCTATTGCTTAGAGTCGTGTCAGGTCTGATTCATCGGGGATGAGTTGGAATGTGGTGAACATGTCCTACTGTTGAGAGCTAAGTGTGTGAACACGATTTGGTAAAGGTAGCGGTGAGAGGCCATGTAGGAGAACATGGTGGGTTGTCTCATTGAAACCGTCCTCAGGAACTGAGTTCTATGTTTGTGATCCATGAACAGTTACTACCACACATTGGGCTCCGGGCACTCCAAGCTCTCTCGACTTATTAATCAACTTGATCTCTGTCCAGGAGTTGCAACTAGTTTCTGGTGTTTGTAGGTAGTGTTAGTAGTCTACCAAGTGGCACCCGATCTGGTGGGCTTGGGACAGACTAAACCTGATGGCTGTTGTACCAAGTGGCACCCGGATGGTGGGCTTGGGAACCCTGCACACATCGTTTGGGGCCGTGAGTGACACCCCGGCCGGATCTCCTTGCGGATGGAACCCGAATAGGCGATAAACCTGGATGAGATACTTGCGTGGTTAGTCAGGTCGTGGCCGACACCCTCGCTGGGCTTCCGCTTGAAGGTTGCCGAGTACATGTCGTGTAAACAACGATAAGTGGTGAGAGTGTGTGTGAAGAAGTACACCCCTGTAGGGTTAACATTATCTATTTGAATAGCCGTGTCCGCGGTAAAGGGCTTCTGGGTTGCCTATACAGTTCATAGACAAGTGAAAGTGGATACTCTAAAATGCGCAAGATAAGCGTGAGTGCTATGGATGGCGTTCTCGTAGGGAGACGGGAGCGGGTCCATAGTGGTGTATTGATATGGTGAATATGTGGACTCGTGTGTGCCACCTCAAAAGAGTTACTTATAGTCGTAGTTTAGGATAGCCACTGAGTCAAAGCTGGCTTGCTACAGTTAAACCCCACCATCCCCTTTGTTGATAATGATGCATATGTAGTTAGTTCTGATGTAAGTCTTGCTGGGTACATTTGTACTCACGTTTGCCTATTTTATGTTTTTGCAGAGAGACTTCAGTCTCACTAGTAGTTCTGTGTGGACTTCGACGTTTAGCTTGTTACCTCAGCTACGGTCTTGTGCCCTCGGCAAGATCTTGTAGATAGTCAGGCTTCTCAACCTTTTTCATCTGTAGATGTTTGTACTCAGACATGTTAAGCTTCCGCTTGTGCTTTGACTTGTATGCTTTGAATGTTGGGTCACGAGACCTATGTTTGTAATATCTCGCTCCTTGGAGCCTATTGAATAAAATACTTGAGTTGTAGAGTCATGTTGTGATGCCATGTTGTATTTGCACATATCGAGCATATTGTGTGTATGTTATTGAAATGCTTGGTATGTGTGGGATCTGACTATCTAGTTGTTTATCCTTAGTAGCCTCTCTTACCGGGAAATGTCTCCTAGTGCTTCCATTGAACCATGGTAGCTTGCTACTGCTCCGGAACACTTAGGCTGGCCGGCATGTGTCCTTCTTCGTTCTGTGTACATCCCTTTAGGAAATGTCACATAATGAATACCGAGTCTGTTAGCCGCTTCTGACTGGTTCACGAGTCTGCTAGCCCAGTGCTACTGACTGGATTCACTCGTGATGACCGACACGTTCTATCTTTGGGTCATGGATGCTGTCCTGTAAGATTGTGCCACTTTGGGTTTACGACTAGCCATGTCAGCCGGGCTCCTTATCATATGGATGCTAGCGACACTATCATATCGTGTGCCAAAAGGCATAAACTGTCCCGAGCAAAGGTAAGGCGACACCCATGGGAATACCGTGCGTGAGGCCGCAAAGTGATATGAGGTGTTACATGCTAGATCGATGTGGCATTGAGTCGGGTCTGACAATACCCTAAGCTTGGCAATGAACTCGCTTCTGGTGGCGGAGACCAATGACGAGGCGGTGGTGACGAGGAGGCGATCCGGAGACACTGGGATGGCGAGCGAGCTATTGTGCGGGCGAAGGGGTTCGGAGGAATTTCCAAATTTTTTCCCGTGACTATATATAGCCTGACCCTGTCGGGGTGACCGAGTGGAACAACTCGGTGGCACCGAGATGCATAATTGTGTACAGTTACAGCAACTTGATGTGACCGAAAATTTCAAATCGGTTGCACCGAGATTGAAAACTCAGATCGACTTAATGATCTCGGTATGACCAAAATGTAGGAATCGGTCAGACCGAGAATCACAAAGAAGTTTTGGAAGTTTAAGTCTATGACGAATCGGGGACTCCGAGTGCTCCTCACACAGAGTGGTTCGAATCTGACTTGATCAAATTTTGTGATGTAGCATGAATAGAGTTTGAGACGAGAAAAGCATAGATAGCTAGAGAATGTTCTTAGGAATTCTTGTCCATCCACTTGGCAAAAAAGAAAAGAAGCCAAACAATCAAAACAACAAGTGGATGTCCTTGAATGAGTAAAATATGCACCAATATGCTCACACAATAAGATGGCAAATGAAATATGTGGCAAAGCATGCACAACCAATTCTAGCATCTATCAAACAATTGGCGATGACTAGGTCATCTATATATGAGTATATTGACTTAGGAGTCAAATGAAAGACATTTGATCATAGGTCATACTCATCATTTAAGATCAAGTGGGGTTACCACTTTTACATAATGCATTGATGTGTTCACACCATTAGAGTTGCTTTGACTCAATTCTTACAGTTAAGCTCCCCCTAGATGTGAGAACCCCTTTTAGAGGGATGAACTAACCTTGGGTTTTGTCGATGATGACTTCATGTAGGTGTTGAAGATGTGGATGCTCAATGTTGATGTAGATCATTTGGAGCAATCCTTTGGAGTGAGTTGCACTTTCAACTTACCTACATGGGTTAGTCCCACAAGGAACAAACAAGGATATCCATAGACATAGAGTGAAGCACACACAAGATGATGTCCATGAAATCATTAGGTTACCTTGTCCCTTGCCTTACCAACATGAGGGTTTGTGACTCCTTGAAATAGTGCAAGATGTGGAAGTTGATTGCACTTGTTCTTGCCATAATGATATGAGTGAAGAATGTTGGCGGAGTCACCCTCAAGAACTCTCTAGTTCTTCTTCTTCGGGATCCACATCATCTTGATGGGAATCCTTGGAGTTGTAGTTGTACTTGATGAAGTAGAACTTGACGTAGTCTTGGGAACCCACTTGATCGAGGCTTTAGGTGCTTCTTCAAATGCATCAATCTCTTCTTGAAGCTTGTCCTTGCCTTTGTTCTTGTGGTCTTGTGGTGGAAGATCATCTTGTGCTTGTCTTCCCTTGAAGGAAGTAGGATCATACTTCTCTTGTTGAGGAACAAACTTTGTCTTGGGGTATTGATCTTCTTCCCACTCAACTCCATTGGCATTGAACTTTCGTTCAAAACCAACACCTTGATTCTTCTGGTGCCTTCCTTGCTTGCGTACAATTTCCTCGAATTGCTTACTCCCGGCAAGGCTCTTGTAAACACCTTTCTATATAATTCCCTTCAATAAGCTATTTTCTTGCTCAAGTGTAACTTGGCTAAGAGAATCATTAGTGGAATCAAGAGAACTACTAGAAGCAACAATATTGGATTTGAAATTATTATTGTTACTACTAGAGGAAGTATCTTTCTTGTACTTGTTACTAGACTTGACTTGAGGCATGTAAGTAGATAAGAGTAAACGCTTGGCAATGTAAGAAGAACTTTTCTTACGGAGATCATCATTGATTGCCTTTAAGAACTCATGCTCTTGCTCAAGATTGAGCTTTTCAAAGCGTAACTTCTCATGTGCCCTTAAAAGTTCTCCATGATCTTCGAAGATAGTTTCATGAGCTAACTGAAGAGTGTTTAGTTCTTTAGTTAGAAGCTCAATCTTCTCCTTATCATCGTCATTCGTTTTATCTTGATTAGCATGATTAATTGACGTTTCATCATAGTATTCATCACTAGAGTTGTCAACAAGTAAATCATCATCCACAAGCAAGTCATCTTCATCACTATTGAAATCAACATACTCAGGATGTGTTACCTTTGGACCTTTGGCCATGAAGCATCTTCCAATTCCTTCATTTGGTGAATCAAATATGTCGTAGGAGTTGGTTGACACAAGTGCTAGACCGGCAACACCTTCATCTTGAGTATATTCGGAGTCGGAGTGATAGCTTCTCTCAGAGTGATTGTCGGAGTCGGAGCCAGATACCCATTCACCAACATGAGCTTGATGTCTTCGTTTTGTGTAGCTCCTTGATGACTTGTCCTTCCTTTCCGAATCCTTGCTTCTCCGTGAGGGTCTTCATTCATAACGATCATCTCTACTCCTTCTCTCTCTTGGTGGTGATTCTTATCTTTTGCTTCTTCTTCTTGGAGAATCTTCTCTTCTTTTGTAGGGTGTCGTACACTCATTGGAATAGTGTCCGGGTCTCCCACAATTGTAGCAATTGCGCTCTCGACTTGAAGATCTTTTCTCATTGTAAGACCTTGACTTGGAGCTTCTTTCTTTGCTTCTACTCTTGTAGAATTTGTTGAAGTTCTTCACCATTAAGCTCAATTCTTCATTGAAGGTTTGTTTCTCACTTGATGATGTGGGGGCTTCACTTGAGGCTTTGTAAGCACCACTTGACTTGTTGTGAAGTTCCTCCTTATCCTTGAGTGACATCTCATGAGCAACAATCCTTCCAATGACTTCCGTTGGCTTGAGATATTTGTAGTTTGGCATCATTTGGATCAATGTGCACACGGTATCATACTTTCCATCCAATGCTCTTAGGATCTTCTTGATGATGAATTTGTCGGTCATCTCTTCACTCCCTAAGCCGGCAATCTCATTTGTGATAAGAGGAAGCCTAGAGTACATTTCAGCGACACCTTCACCATCCTTCATTTTGAACTTGTCAAGCTGACTTTGGAGCACATCCAACTTGGATTCCTTGATGGATTCGGTACCTTCATGCATATCAATCAAAGTATCCCAAATTTCCTTTGCATTCTCAAGACAGCTGATTTTGTTGAATTCTTCGGGGCACAATCCGTTGAAGATGATGTCACAAGCTTGAGCGTTGTATTGCAGCATCTGCAATTCTTCCGCATTAGCTTCACGGTTCGGTTCTCTCCCATCAAAGAATTGACCTTGCAAGCCAATACAAATAATTGCCCAAACGGCGGGGTTATGTCCGAGAATATGCATTTTCATCTTATGCTTCCAACTAGCAAAATTAGTACCATCAAAGTAAGGACCTCTACGGTGATAATTTCCCTCGCTAGACGCCATACTCTCCTAGGTTGTGAAACCAAGGCTATGACCACCAAAAGCTATGGAAATCAAAGCAAATGGAGACCAAAGCTCTGATACCACTTGTAGGACCTTGAAGTATGTCTAGAGGGGGGGTGATTAGACTACTTGACCAATTAAAAACTTAACCTTTTCCCAATTTTAGAGTTTGGCAGATTTTAGCTATCTTAGGACAAGTCAAGTAATCATCACACAATTCAAGCAGGCATGCAAAGAGTATATAGGCAGCGGAAATTAAAGCATGCAACTTGCAAGAAAGTAAAGGGAAGGGTTTGGAGGATTCAAACGCAACTGGAGACACGGATGTTTTTGGCGTGGTTCCGATAGGTGGTGCTATCATACAACCACGTTGATGGAGACTTCAACCCACGAAGGGTAACGGTTGCGCGAGTCCACGGAGGGCTGTTGGAGAACGTAGTAATTTCAAAATGTTCCTACGCACACGCAAGATCATGGTGATGACATAGCAACGAGAGGGGAGAGTGTTGTCTACATACCCTCGTAGACCCTCAAGCGGAAGCGTTATGACAACACGGTTGATGTAGTCGTACATCTTCACGATTCGACCGATCCGAGCACCGAACGTACGGCACCTCCGTGTTCAGCACACGTCCAGCTCGATGACGTTCCCCGGGCTCCAATCCAGCGAAGTGTCGGGGATGAGTTCCGTCAGCACGACGGCATGGTGACGATGATGATGTTCTACCGGCGCAGGGCTTCGCCTAAACTCCGCGACGATATGACCGAGGTGGAATATGGTGGAGGGGGGCACCGCACACGGCTAAGGGCGATCCGTAGATCAACTTGTGTGTCTATGTGGTGCCCCTGCCCCGTATATAAAGGAGTGGAGGAGGGAGGGCGGCCCTCTCTATGGCGCGCCCTAGGGGAGTCCTACTCCCACAGGGAGTAGGATTCCCCTTTCCTAGTCAACTAGGAGTCCTTCCAAGTAGTAGGAGTAGGAGACAAGGAAGGGAAGAGAGAAGGGAAGGAAGGAGGGGTGCGGCCCCTCCCCTAGTCAATTCGGACTAGGCCATGAAGAAGCTTGGCCTGCCCTAGGCAGCCCTCTCTCTTTCCCGTATGGCCCAATACTTCTCCCCCGTATTCTCGTAACTCCCCGGCACTCCGAAAAATACCCGAATCACTCGGAACCTTTCCGATGTCCGAATATAGTCGTCCAATATATCGATCTTTACGTCTCGACCATTTGAGACTCCTCGTCATGTCCCCGATCTCATCTGGGACTCGAACTCCTTCGGTACATCAAAACTCATAAACTCATAATATAAGCATCGCCATCGAAACCTTAAGCGTGCGGACCCTACGGGTTCGAGAACTATGTAGACATGACCTAGAACTATTCTCGGTCAATAACCAATAGTGGAACCTAGATGCTCATATTGGCTCCTACATATTCTACGAAGATCTTTATCGGTCAAACCGCATAACAACATACGTTGTTCCCTTTGTCATCGGTATGTTACTTGCCCGAGATTCGATCGTCGGTATCTCAATACCTAGTTCAATCTCGTTACCGGCAAGTCTCTTTACTCGTTACGTAATGCATCATCCCGAAACTAACTCATTAGTCACATTGCTTGCAAGGCTTACAGTGATGTGCATTACCGAGAGGGCCCAGAGATACCTCTCCGACAATCGGAGTGACAAAACCTAATCTCGAAATACGCCAATCCAACATGTACCTTTGGAGACACCTGTAGTACTCCTTTATAATCACCCAGCTACGTTGTGACATTTGGTAGCACCCAAAGTGTTCCTCCGGTAAACGGGAGTTGCATAATCTCATAGTCATAGGAACATGTATAAGTCATGAAGAAAGCAATAGCAACATACTAAACGATCAAGTGCTAAGCTAACGGAATGGGTCAAGTCAATCACATCATTCTCCTAATGATGTGATCCCGTTAATCAAATGACATGTCTATGGCTAGGAAACATAACCATCTTTGATTAATGAGTTAGTCAAGTAGAGGCATACTAGTGACACTATGTTTGTCTATGTATTCACACATGTATTATGTTTCCGGTTAATACAATTCTAGCATGAATAATAAACATTTATCATGAAATAAGGAAATAAATAATAACTTTATTATTGCCTCTAGGGCATATTTCCTTCAGTCTCCCACTTGCACTAGAGTCAATAATCTAGTTCACATCGCCATGTGATTTAACACCAATAATCATATCTCTATATGATTAACACCCATAGTTCACATCGTCATGTGACTAACACCCAAAGGGTTTACTAGAGTCAATAATCTAGTTCACATCGCTATGTGATTAACACCCAAAGAGTACAAAGGTATGATCATGTTTTGCTCGTGAGAGAAGTTTAGTCAAGGTGCATCACATTGAGCCGTATGTATTTTGCAAATATACTATGTCTACAATACTCTTGCGGAGCTACTCTAGCTAATTGCTCCCACTTTCAATATGTATCCGATTAAGACTTAGAGTCATCGGATCAGTGCCAAAACTTGTATTGACGTAACCTTTTATGACGAACCTTTTCTCACCTCCATAATTGAGAAACATATCCTTATTCCACTAAGGATAATTTTGACCAATGTCGATGATCTACTCCTAGATCACTATTGTACTCCTTGCCAAACCAGGCAGAGTATACAATAGGTGCAGTTCACAGCATAGCATACTTTATAGAACCTATGGTGAGGCATAGGGAATGACTTTCATTCTCTTTCTATTTTACGCCATGGTCGGGTCTTGAGTCTTACTCAACTTCACACCTTGCAACACAGGCAAGAACTCCTTCTTTGACTGTTCCATTTTGAACTACTTCAAAATCTTGTCAAGGTATGTACTCATTGAAAATCTTATCAAGCGTTTTGATCTATCTCAATAGATCTTGATGCTCAATATGTAAGTAGCTTTACTGAGGTCTTTATTTTAAAGAACTCCTTTCAAACACTCCTTTATGCTTTGTAGAATAATTCTACATTATTTCCGATCAACAATATGACATTCACATATACTTATCAGAAATGTTGTAGTGCTCCCACTCACTTTCTTGTAAATACAGGCTTCACCGTAAGTCCGTACAAAACTATATGCTTTGATCAACTCATCAAAGCGTATATTCCAACTCCGAGATGCTTGCACCAGTCCATAGATGGATTGCTGGAGCATGCACATTTTGTTAGTACTTTTAGGATTGACAAAACCTTCTGGTTGCATCATATACAACTCTTCTCTGAGAAAACCATTAAGGAATGCAGTTTTGACATCCATTTGCCAGATTTCATAAATTGTGGCAATTGATAACATGATTCGGACAGACTTAAGCATCACTACAGTTGAGAAAATCTCATGGTAGTCAACACCTTGAACTTGTCAAAAACCTTTTTGCGACAAGTCGAGCTTTGTAGATAGTAACACTACTATCAACGTCCGTCTTCCTCTTGAAGATCCATTTATACAATATGGCTTGCCGATCATCGGGCAACTCCACCAAAGTCCACACTTTGTTCTCATACATGGATCCCATCTCAGATTTCATGGCCTTAAGCCATTTTGCGGAATCTGGGCTCATCATCACTTCCTCATAGTTCGTAGGTTCATCATGGTCTAGTAACATGACTTCCAGAACAGGATTACCGTACCACTCTGGTGTGGACCGTACTCTGGAAGACCTACGAGGTTCTGTAGTAACTTGATCTGAAGTATCATGATCATCATCATTAGCTTCCTCACTAATTGGTGTAGAAATCATTGGAACTGATTTCAGTGATGAACAATTTTCCAATTCGGGAGAAGGTACAGTTACCTCATCAGGTTCTACTTTTCTCCCACTCACTTCTTTCGAGAGAAACTCCTTCTCTAGAAAGGATCCATTTTTAACAACAAATATCTTGCCTTTGGATCTGTGATAGAAGGTGTACCCAACAATTTCCTTTGGGTATTCTATGAAGACGCACTTCTCCAATTTGGGTTCGAGCTTATCAGGATGAAACTTTTTCACATAAGCATTGCAGTCCCAAACTTTAAGAAACGACAACTTGGGTTTCTTGCTAAACCACAGTTCATATGGTGTCGTCTCAACGTATTTAGATGGTGCCCTTTTAACGTGAATGCAGCTGTCTCTAATGCATAACCCAAAAATGATAGTGGTAAATTAGTAAGAGACATCATAGATCGCACTATATCCAATAAAGTGCGGTTACGATGTTTGGACACACCATAACGTTGTGGTGTTCCAGGTGGCGTGAGCGGTGAAACTATTCCACATTGTTTTAGTTGAAGACCAAACTCGTAACTCAAATATTCGTCTCCGCGATCAGATCGCAGAAACTTTATTTTCTTGTTACGATGATTTTTTCACTTCACTCTGAAATTCTTTGAACCTTTAAACTATTTCAGACTTATGTTTCATCAAGTAGATATACCCATATCTGATCAAATCATCTTGTGAAGGTCAGAAAATAACGATACTTGCCACGAGCATCAACACTCATTGGATCGCATACATCGGTATGTATTATTTCCAATAAGTCGGTAGCTTGTTCCATTGTTAGGAGAGCGGAGTTTTAGTCATCTTGCACAAAAGGCACGGTTCGCAAGCATCAAATGATTCATAACCAAGTGATTCGAAAATCCATCTTTATGGAGTTTCTTCATGCGCTTTACACCGATATGACCAAAGCGGCGATTACCACAAATAAGTTGCACTATCATTATTAACTTTGCATCTTTTGGCATCAATATTATGAATATGTGCATCACTACGATCGAGAGCCAACAAACTATTTTCGTTGGGTGTATGACCATTGAAGGTTTTATTCATTTAAATAGAACAACAATTATTCTCGATTTTAAATGAATAACCGTATTGCAATAAACATGATCAAATCATATTCATGCTCTCAAAGCGCCAAATAACATTTATTTAGGTTTAACACTAATCCCGAAAGTATAGGGAGTGTGCGATGATGATCATATCAATCTTGGAACTACTTCCAACACTCATCGTCACTTCCCTTCAACTAGTCTTTGTTTATTCTGTAACTCCTAGTTTGAGTTACTAATCTTAGCAACCGGACAAGTATCAAATACTCAGGGGCTACTATAAACACTAGTAAAGCACACATCAATAACCTGTATATCAAATATACCCTTGTTCACTTTGCCATCCTTCTTATCCACCAAATATTCAGGGCATTTCCGCTTCCAGTGACCATTTCCTTTGTAGTGTAAGCACTCAGTTTCAGGCTTTGGTCCAGCTTTGGTCTTCTTCACGGGAGTGACTACTTGAAGTTTCCCTTTCTTTCCCTTTGCCCTTTTCTTGAAACTAGTGGTCTTGTCAATCATCAACACTTGATGCTCTTTCTTGATTTCTACCTTCGTTGATTTCAACATCACGAAGAGCTTGGGAATCATTTTCGTCATCCCTTGCATACTATAGTTCATCTCGAAGTTCTAGTAACTTAGTGATGGTGACTAGAGAATTCTGTCAATCACTATCTTATCTGGAAGATTAACTCCCACTTGATTCAAGCGATTGAAGTATCCAGACAATCTGAGCACATGCTCACTAGTTCAGCGATTCTCCTCCATCTTTTAGCTATAGAACTTGTTGGAGACTTCATATCTCTCAACTCGGGTATTTGCTTGAAATATTAACTTCAATTCCTGGAACATCTCATATGGTCCATGATGTTCAAAACATCTTTGAAGTCGATTCTAAGCCCTTAAGCATGGTGCACTAAACTATCAAGTAGTCATCATATTGAGCTAGCCAAGCGTTCATAACGTCGCATCGCTCCTGCAATAGGTCATCACCTAGCGGTGCATTAAGGACATAATTCTTACGTGCAGCAATGAGGATAAACCTCAGATCACGGATCCAATCCGCATCATTGCTACTAACATTTTTCAACACAGTTTTCTCTAGGAACATATCAAAATAAACATATGAAAGCAACAACGTGAGCTATGGATCTACAACATAATTTGTAAAATACTACCAGGAGTAAGGTCATGATAAATTTAAGTTCAATTAATCATATTACTTAAGAACTCCCACTTAGACAGACATCTCTCTAGTCGTCTAAGTGATCACGTGATCCAAATCAACTAAACCATAACCGATCATCATGTGAGATGGAGTAGTTTTTAATGGTGAACATCACTATGTTGATCATATCTACTATATGATTCACGCTCGACCTTTCGGTCTCTGTGCTCCGAGGCCATATCTGCATATGCTAGGCTCGTCAAGTTTAACCTGAGTATTCCGCGTGTGCAAAACTGGCTTGCACCCGTTGTAGATGGACGTATAGCTTATCACACCCGATCATCACGTGGTGTCTGGGCACGACGAACTTTGGCAACGGTGCATACTCAGGGAGAACACTTCTTGATAATTAGTGGGAGATCATCTTAAAATGCTACCGTTAGTCAAAGCAAGAATAAGATGTATAATAGATAAACATCATATGCAATCAAAATATGTGACATGATATGGCCATGATCATCTTGCGCCTTTGATCTCCATCTCCAAGGTACTGTCATGATCTCTATCGTCACCGGCACGACACCATGATCTTCATCATCTTGATCTATATCAATGTGTCATCACATGGTTGTCTCACCAACTATTGCTCTGGCAACTATTGCTATCGTATAGTGATAAAGTAAAGCAATTATTTGGCACTTGCATCTTATGCAACAAAGAGACATCCATAGGGCTTACGCGATTGCCGATAACTTCAACAAAACATGATCATCTCATACAACAACTTATATCTTATCACGTCTTGACCATATCACATCACAACATACCCTGCAAAAACAAGTTAGACGTCTTCTACTTTGTTGTTGCAAATTTCACGTGGCTGCTACGGGCTGAGCAAGAACCGTTCTTACCTATGCATCAAAACCACAACGATAGTTCGTCAAGTTAGTGATGTTTTAACCTTCGCAAGGACCGGGCGTAGCCACACTCGGTTCAACTAAAGTTGGAGAAACTGACACCCGCCAGCCACCTGTGTGCAAAGCACGTCGGTAGAACCAGTCTCGCGTAAGCGTACGCGTAATGTCGGTCCGGGCCGCTTCATCCAACAATACCGCCGAACCAAAGTATGACATGCTGGTAAGCAGTATGACTTGTATCGCCCACAACTCACTTGTGTTCTACTCGTGCATATAACATCAACGCATAAAACCTAGGCTCGGATGCCACTGTTGGGGAACGTAGTAATTTCAAAAAATTTCCTACGCACACGCAAGATCATGGTGATGGCATAGCAACGAGAGGGGAGAGTGTTGTCTACGTACCCTCGTAGACCGTCAAGCGGAAGCGTTATGACAACGCGGTTGATGTAGTCGTACGTCTTCACGATTCGACCGATCCAAGCACCGAACGTACGGCACCTCCGTGTTCAGCACACGTCAGCTCGATGGCGTTCCCGGGCTCCAATCCAGCGAAGCATCGGGATGAGTTCCGTCGGACGACGGCGTGGTGGCGATGATGATGTTCTATCGCACAGGCTTCGCCTAAACTCATGACGATATGACCGAGGTGGAATATGGTGGAGGGGGCACCGACACGGCTAAGGAGCGATCCGTAGATCAACTTGTGTGTCTATGTGGTGCCCCTGCCCCGTATATAAAGGAGTGGAGGAGGGGAGGGCGGCCCTCTCTATGGCGCGCCCTAGGGGAGTCCTACTCCCACCGGGAGTAGGATTCCCCCTTTCCTAGTCCAACTAGGAGTCCTTCCAAGTAGTAGGAGTAGGAGACAAGGAAGGGGAAGAGAGAAGGGAAGGAAGGTGGGGTGCGGCCCCTCCCCCTAGTCCAATTCGGACTAGGCCATGGGGGGCGCGCGGCCTGCCCTAGGCAGCCCCTCTCTCTTTCCCGTATGGCCCAATAAGGCCCAATACTTCTCCCCCGTATTCCCGTAACTCCCCGGCACTCCGAAAAATACCCGAATCACTCGGAACCTTTCCGATGTCCAAATATAGTCGTCCAATATATCGATCTTTACGTCTCGACCATTTCGAGACTCCTCGTCATGTCCCCGATCTCATTCGGGACTCCGAACTCCTTCGGTACATCAAAACTCATAAACTCATAATATAAGCATCGCATCGAAACCTTAAGCGCGCGGACCCTACGGGTTCGAGAACTATGTAGACATGACCTAGAACTATTCTCGGTCAATAACCAATAGCGGAACCTGGATGCTCATATTGGCTCCTACATATTCTACGAAGATCTTTATCGGTCAAACCGCATAACAACATACATTGTTCCCTTTGTCATCGGTATGTTACTTGCCCGAGATTCGATCGTAGGTATCTCAATACCTAGTTCAATCTCGTTACCGGCAAGTCTCTTTACTCATTACGTAATGCATCATCCTGCAACTAACTCATTAGTCACATTGCTTACAAGGCTTATAGTGATGTGCATTACCGAGAGGGCCCAGAGATACCTCTCCGACAATCGGAGTGACAAAACCTAATCTCGAAATACGCCAACCCAACATGTACCTTTGGAGACACCTGTAGTACTCCTTTATAATCACCCAGTTACGTTGTGACGTTTGGTAGCACCCAAAGTGCTCCTCTGGGAAATGGGAGGTGCATAATCTCATAGTTATAGGAACATGTATAAGTCATGAAGAAAGCAATAGCAACATACTAAATGATCAAGTGCTAAGCTAACGGAATGGGTCAAGTCAATCACATCATTCTCCTAATGATGTGATCCCGTTAATCAAATGACAACTCATGTCTATGGCTAGGAAACTTAACCATCTTTGATTCACGAGCTAGTCAAGTAGAGGCATACTAGTGACACTATGTTTGTCTATGTATTCACACATGTATTATGTTTCCGGTTAATACAATTCTAGCATGAATAATAAACATTTATCATGAGATAAGGAAATAAATAATAACTTTATTATTGCCTCTAGGGCATATTTCCTTCAAGGGCTCCACCCATGAAGGGTCCACGAAGAAGCAACCTTGTCTATCCCACCATGGCCTTCGCCCACGAAGGACTTGCCTCACTAGCGGTAGATCTTCACGAAGTAGGCGATCTCCTTGCCCTTACAAACTCCTTGGTTCAACTCCACAATCTTAACGGAGGCTCCCAAGTGACACCTAGCCAATCTAGGAGACATCACTCTCCAAGAAGTAACAAATGGTGCGTTGATGATGAACTCCTTGCTCTTGTGCTTCAAATGATAGTCTCCCCAACACTCAACTCTCTCTCATAGGATTTGGATCTGGTGGAAAGAAGATTTGAGTGGAAAGCAACTTGGGGAAGACTAGAGATCAAGATTCATATGGTAGGAATGGAATATCTTGGCCTCAACACATGAGTAGGTGGTTCTCTCTCAGAAATGGTAAGTTGGAAGTGTAGGTTCAGTCTGATGGCTCTCTCCACGAATGAAGAGGAGGTGGAGGGGTATATATAGCCTCCACACAAAATCTAGCCATTACACACAATTTACCAAACCCGATGGGACCGATTCAACAGACTCGGTCGGACCGATCTGATAAACCTAGTGACCGTTAGTGATTTTCGGTGGGACTGACATGCAACTCGGTAAGACCGATTCGGTTAGGGTTAGGGCATAACGTAATCTCGGTAAGACCGATTACACAATCTCGGTGAGACCGATTTTGGTAATGAGCTTTCCAGAGAGTTGGTCAGGTAAACTCGGTGGGACCAATTTGCTCTTTTTGGTGAGACCGAAATGTTATAAAAGGGAAACAGAGAGTTTACATTGCAATCTCGGTGGGACCGATCTCTCACTTCGGTTAGACCGAAACATTATGAAGGGAAACAGAGAGATTACAATCCCATCTCGGTGAGACCGAGATCCCTATCGGTAGAACCGATTTGCTTAGGGTTTGTGGCAGTGGCTATGACTTTTGGAATCGGTGGCGCCGGATAGGAAGAATCGGTGTGACCGATTTTGGCTTTAGGTTTAGGTCATTTGTGGATGTGAGAAAGTAGCTGAGGGTTTTGGAGCATATCACTAAGCACATGAAGCAAGAGGCTTATTAAGCAACACCTCATCCCTCCTTGATAGTATTGGCTTTTCCTATAGACTCAATGTGATCTTGGATCACTAAAATATAAAATGAAGAGTCTTGAGATTTTGAGCTTGAGCCAATCCTTTGTCCTTGATATTTTGAGGGATCCACTTTCATCATCCATGCCATGCCATTCATTGAGCTTTCCTGGAATAATAGTCTTGGAATAGCATTAGCTCAATGAGCTATATGTTGTTATGAATTACCAAAACCACCTAGGGATAGTTGCACTTTCAACACCGCAAAAAGAAGATTACATCGAATAGATCTCCACGAGAGAGGGGGAGAACATTGTATAGAGATCCAAAAAGAGAGAAGAAGCCATCTAGCTACTAGCTATGGACCCGAAGGTCTGAAGTAAACTACTCACACTTCATCGGAGGGGCTATGGTGTTGTTGCAAAAGCCCTCTGTGGTGGATGCCCCCTCCGGCGGAGCTCCGGAACAGGCCCCAAGATGGGATCTCGTGGATACAGAAGGTTGCGGCGGTGGAATTAGGTTTTTGGCTCCTGTTCTGATCGTTTGGGGATACGTAGGAATATATAGGAGGAAGGAGTACGTTGGTGGAGCAACACGGGGCCCACAAGATAGGGGGCGCGCCCAGGGGGCGTGCCCTCCACTCTCGTGACCGCCTCTGGCACTTATTGGAGTAGGGTCCAAGTCTCCTGGATCACGTTTGGTGAGAAAATCACGTTCCCGAAGGTTTCATTCCGTTTGGACTCCATTTGATATTCTGTTTCTTCGAAACACTGAAATAGGCGAAACAACAATTCTGGGTTGGGCCTCTGGTTAATAGGTTAGTCCCAAAAATAATATAAAAGTGGAAAATAAAGCCCAATATAGTCCAAAACAGTAGATAAAGTAGCATGGAGAAATCAAAAATTATAGATACGTTGGAGACGTATCAGGCATCCCCAAGCTTAATTCCTGCTCGTCCTCGAGTAGGTAAATGATAAAAAAGATTTTTTGATGCGGAGTGATACTTTGGCATAATTTCAATGTAAATCTTCTTAATTGTGATATGAATATTCAGATCTGAAAGATTCAAGACAAAAGTTCATATTGACACAAAAATAATAATACTTCAAGCATACTAATCAAAGCAATCATGTCTTCTCAAAATAACATGGAAAAAGAAAGTTCATCCCTACAAAATCATATAGTTAGGCTATGCTTCATTTTCGTTACACAAAGATGTTCCCAACTTCTATACCCCCGATGACAAGCCAAGCAATTGTTTCATACTTAAATAATCTCAAACTTTTTCAACCTTCACGCAATACATGAGCGTGAGCCATGGATATAGCACTATGGGTGGAATAGAATATGATGATGGGGATTGTGTGGAGAAGACAAAAAAGGAGAAAGTCTAACATTGACGAGGATAATCAACGGGCTATGGAGATGCCCATCAATTGATGTCAACATGAGGAGTAGGGATTGCCATGCAACGGATGCACTAGAGCTATGAATGCTCAACAAAAGAAAACTAGTGGGTGTGCATCCAACTTGCTTGCTCATGAAGACCTAGGCATTTGAGGAAGCCCATCATAGGAATATACAAGCCAAGTTCTATAATGAAAAATTCCCACTAGTATAAAAAAGACAACTTTATGAGACTCACTACATGAAGACCAAGGTGCTACTTTGAAGCACAATATATGAGACTCACTAGATGAAGAACAAGGTGCTACTTTGAAGCACAAGTGTGGAAAAAGAGATAGTAGCATTGCCCTTTTTATTTTCTTTTTTTCTCTTTTTTTGGGCCTTTCTTTTTTTCTTTTGGCCTTTCTTCTTTTTTTGGGCAATGCTCTAATAATGATGATCATCACACTTCTATTGATTACAACATAGGGATTACAACTCGAAACTTAGAACAAGATATGACTCTATATGAATGCCTCCGGCGATGTACCGGGATGGTGCAATGAATCAAGAGTGACATGTATGAAAAATAATGCATGGTGGCTTTGCCACAAATACGATGTCAACTACATGATCGTGCAATGGCAATATGACAAAAGTAATGTATGTCATGATGAAGATGATGGAAGTTGCATGGCAATATATCTCGGAATGGCTATGGAAATGCCATGATAGGTAGGTATGGTGGCTGTTTTGAGGAAGATAAAAGGAGGTTTATGTGTGATAGAGCATATCGTATCACGGGGTTTGGATGCACCGGCGATGTTTGCACAAACTCTCAAGGTGAGAAAGGGCAATGCACGGTACCGAAGAGGCTAGCAAACGCGGAAAGGTGAGAGTGTGTATAATCCATGGACTCAACATTAGTCAAAAGAACTCATATACTTATTGCAAAAATTTAGAAGTCATCAAAAATCAAGTACTATGCGCATGCTCCTAGGGGGATAGATTGGTAGGAAAAGACCATCGCTCGTCCCCGACCGCCACTCATAAGGATGCACAAGCCAGGTACACTTCATGTTTCAAATTTGTTACACAACTTTAACCATACGTGCATGCTATGGGACTTGCAAACTTCAACACAAGCATTCTTTGAATTCATAATTACCCAACTAGCACGACTTTGATGTTATCACCTCCATATCTCAAAACAATTATCAAGCATCGAACTTATCTTAGTATTCAATGCACTCAAAAGAAAGTTTCACATATCTTGAACACCAAGTATATTAACGTTAAGCAAATTACCATGCTATTAACGACTCTCAAAATAATCTAAGTGAAGCATGAGAGATCAATAGTTTCTTTAAAACAAATCCACCACCGTGCTCTAAAAGATCTAAGTGAAGCACTAGAGCAAAAATTATCACACTCAAAAGATATAAGTGAAGCACTATGAGCAAAACTATCAAGCTCAAAAGATATAAGTGAAGCACATAGAGTATTCTAACAAATTCCAATTCATGTATGGATCTCTCAAAAGGTGTGTACAGCAAGGATGATTGTGGTAGACTAACAAGCAAAGACGCAAATAATACAAGACGCTCCAAGCAAAACACATATCATGTGGTGAATAAAAATATAGCTCCAAGTAAATTACCGATGGAAGTGGACGAAAGAGGGGATGCCTTCCGGGGCATCCCCAAGCTTTGACTTTTTGGTGTCCTTGGATTATATTGGGGGTGCCATGGGCATCCCCAAGCATTAGGCTCTTGCCACTCGTTGTTCCATAATCCATCAAAAGAATTCACCCAAAACCTGAAAACTTCACAACACAAAACTCAACAGAAATCTCGTGAGGTCCGTTAGAGAAAGAAAACAAAAGACTACTTCAAGGTACTGTAATGAACTCATTCTTTATATATATTTGTGTTAAACCTACTGTATTCCAACTTCTATATGGATTATAAACTAATTTACTAGCCATAGATTCATCAAAATAAGCAAACAACACACGCAAAACAGAATCTGTCAAAAACAAAACAGTCTGTAGAAATCTGTAACTAACGCAAACTTCTGGAACTCTAAAAATTTTACAAAAATAGGAAGTCCTGGATAATTTGTCTATTGAACAGAAGCAAAAAGAGTCAACACAAAAGCACGTTCCTGTGATTTAACAAAATTATATTCTTGCACGCAAAGTTTCTGTTTTTCAGCAGAATCAAATCAACTATCATCGTAGGTTATCCTATAGGTTCTACTTGGCACAAACACTAATTAAAAGATAAAACAACATCCAAACAGAGGCTAGATGGATTATTTATTCCTAAACATAGGCAAAAACAAAAAACACAAAATAAAATTGGGTTGCCTCCCAACAAGCGCTATCGTTTAACGCCCCTAGCTAGGCATAAAAGCAAGGATAGATCTAGGTATTGCCATCTTTGGTAGGCAATCCATAAGTGGCTCTCATGATATATTCATATGGTAATTTTATTTTCTTTCTAGGGAAGTGTTCCATGCCCTTCTCTAAGGGAAATTGGAATCTAATATTCCCTTCCTTCATATCAATAATTGCACCAATCGTTCTAAGGAAAGGTCTACCAAGAATAATAGGACATGAAGGATTGCAATCTATATCAAGAACGATAAAATCTACAGGCACATAATTCCTATTGGCAATAATAAGAACATCATTAATTATTCCCATAGGCTTTTTAATAGTGGAATCCGCAAGATGCAAGTTTAGAGAGCAATCATCAAAGTCACGGAAATCTAGAAAATCACACAAAGTTTTGGGAATAGTAGAGACACTAGCACCCAAATCACACAAAGCATGAAACTCATAATTTTTAATTTTGATTTTAATAGTAGGTTCCAACTCATCATAAAGTTTTCTAGGGATAGAAACTTTCAACTCAAGTTTTTCTTCATAAGATTGCATCAAAGCATCAACAAAGTAAAAGGCCTTATTTTGACTATAAGCATGAGGAGAATCTAGCACGGATTGCAACAAGGAAATACAACCAATCAAAGAGCAATTTTCATAATTAAATTCCTTGAGATCCAAAATAGTGGGTTTAGCAACATCTAGGTTTTTATTTCTTTCAATCCCACTTTCATCAATTTCATCATCAAGATCTAGAAACTCCGAATTCTTAAAACGCCTTCTTGGTAAAGGAAGATCATATTCAGTTTCATCAAGATTCATATTGCAAAACAAAGATTTAATGGGGGACACATCAATAACTTTTAGATCTTCATCTTGATTTTCATAGGAATTCGAAGAACACGCTTTAATAAAGGCATCTTTGGAAGCACCCATCCTAGCGGTTCTTTCCTTGCACTCATCAATGGAAATTCTCATGGCTTTGAGAGACTCATTGATATCATGCTTAGGAAGAATCGATCTAAGCTTTAAAGAATCAATTTCAAGAGAAATTCTATCAACGTTCCTAGCCAAATCATCAACTTTAAGCAATTTCTCTTCAAGCAAAGCATTAAAATTCTTTTGTGAATTCATAAACTCTTTAACACTATTCTCAAATTCAGAGGGCATCTTATTAAAATTTCCATAAGAGTTGTTGTAGGAATTTCCATAATTATTAGAAGCATTACTAGGATAAGGCCTAGGATTAAAATTCCCTCTATACGCGTTGTTTCCAAAACTATTCCTACCAACAAAATTCACATCCATAGATTCATTATTATTCTCAAGCAAGGTAGATAAAGGCATATCATTGGGATCAAGAGGAGTATTTTTAGGAGCAAACATCTTCATAAGTTCATCCATCTTTTCACTCAAAACATTGATTTCTTCTATAGCATGCACTTTTTTACTAGAAGATCTTTCGGTGTGCCATTGAGAATAATTAGCCATAATATTATCAAGCAATTTTGTAGCATCTCCTAACGTAATTTCCATAAACGTGCCTCCCGCGGCCGAATCTAAAAGATTTCTACAAGCAAAGTTCAATCCGGCATAAAAAATTTGTATGATCATCCATAAATTCAAACCATGAGTAGGGCAATTGCGAAGCATCAATTTCATTCTTTCCCAAGATTGGGCAACATGCTCATGATCAAGTTGTTTAAAATTCATAATATCGTTCCTAAGAGTGATGATCTTAGCGGGAGAAAAATACTTAGAGATAAAAGCATCATTGCACTTGTTCCAAGAATCAATACTATTTTTAGGCAAAGACGAAAACCAAACTTTAGCATGATCTTTAAGTGAAAACGGAAATAACTTCTATTTGACAATATTGTTATCTGTATCTTTCTTCTTTTGCATATCACACAAATCAACAAAATTGTTTAGATGAGTAGCGGCATCTTCACTAGGAAGGCCGGTGAATTGATCTTTCATAACAAGATTCAGCAAAGCGGTATTGATTTCACAAGACTCATCATTATTAAGAGGAGCGATCGGAGTACTAAGGAAATCATTATTATTGGTATTCGAGAAGTCACACAATTTGGTATTATCTTGTGCCATGGCAACAAGTAATCCAACACACAAGCAAGCAGAAAGGCAACGGGAAAAAGGCAAACGGGAAAGAGAGGAGGAGATTGGGAAAGAGAGGGCAAATAAAACGGCAAGGGTGAAGTGGGGGAGAGGAAAACAAGAGGCAAATGGCAAATAATGTAACTCAAGAGATAGGGATTGCGATGGGTACTTGGTATGGTTGACTTGCTTGCGTGAGCCTCCCCGGCAATGGCGCCAGAAATTCTTCTTGCTACCTCTTGAGCACTGCGTTGGATTTCCCCGAAGAGGAGAGGATGATGCAGCAAAGTAGCATAAGTATTTCCCTCAGTTTTTGAGAACCAAGGTATCAATCCAGTAGGAGACCATGCACAAGTCCCTCGTACCTACACAAAACGATAGCTACTCGCAACCAACACGATTAGGGATTGTCAATCCCTTCATGGTCACTTACGAGGGTGAGATCTGATAGAGATGATAAATAATATTTCTAGTATTTTTGATAGATAGATAGATGCAAAGTAAAAAGTAAAAGGCAAAGTAAAAGCAAAGCAAGTAGATAAAGCGATAGAGATTGATATGATGAGAATAGACCCGGTGGCCATAGGTTTCACTAGTGGCTTCTCTCAAGAGCATAGACATTCTACGGTGGGTGAAAAAATTACTGTTGAGCAATTGACAGAATTGAGCATAGTTATGAGTATATCTAGGTTATGATCATGTATATAGGCATCACGTCCAAGCAAGTAGATCGAAACAATTCTGCATCTACTACTATTACTCCACTCATCGACCGCTATCCAGCATGCATCTAGAGTATTAAGTTAAAAACAGAGTAATGCCTTAAGCAAGATGACATGATGTAGAGGGATAAATTCATGCAATATGATAAAAACCCCATCTTGTTATCCTCGATGGCAACAATACAATACGTGCCTTGCTGCCCTAACATCCTTGGGAAAGGACACCACAAGATTGAACCCAAAGCTAAGCACTTCTCCCATTGCAAGAACTACCAATCTAGTTGGCCAAACCAAAAAGGATAATTCGAAGAGACTTGCAAAGATAACTCAATCATACATAAAAGAATTCAGAGAAGATTCAAATATTTTCCATAGATAATACTGGATCATAAACCCACAATTCATCGGTCTCAACAAACACACTGCAAACAGAAGATTACATCGAATAGATCTCCACAAGAGAGGGGGAGAACATTGTATTGAGATCCAAAAAGAGAGAAGAAGCCATCTAGCTACTAGCTATGGACCCGAAGGTCTGAAGTAAACTACTCACACTTCATCGGAGGGGCTATGGTGTTGATGTAGAAGCCCTCCGTGGTGGATGCCCCATCCGGCAGACCTCCGGAACAGGCCCCAAGAAGGGATCTCGTGGATACAGAAGGTTGCGGCGGTGGAATTAGGTTTTTGGCTCCTGTTCTGATTGTTTGGGGATACGTAGGTATATATAGGAGGAAGGAGTACGTCGGTGGAGCAACAGGGGGGCCACGAGGTAGGGGGCGCGCCCGAGGGGTGCCCTCCACCCTCGTGACCGCATTTGGCACTTCTTGGAGTAGGGTCCAAGTCTCCCGGATCACGTTCGGTGAGAAAATCACGTATCGAAGGTTTCTTTCCGTTTGGACTCCGTTTGATATTCTGTTTCTTCGAAACACTGAAATAGGCTAAAACAGAAATTCAGGGCTGGGCCTCCGGTTAATAGGTTAGTCCCAAAAATAATATAAAAGTGGAAAATAAAGCCCAATATAGTACAAAACAGTAGATAAAGTAGCATGGAGCAATCGAAAATTATAGATATGTTGGAGACGTATCAAGCTCCAAGTAAAGTTACTAATGAACGAAGACGAAAGAGGGGATGCCTTCCCGGGGCATCCCCAAGCTTAGGCTTTTGGCTACTCTTGAATATCTTGGGGTGCCATGGGCATCCCCAAGCTTAGTCTTTTGCCACTCCTTATTCCATAGTCCATCAAATCTTTACCCAAAACTTGAAAACTTCACAACACAAAACTCAACAGGAAATCTCATAAGCTTTGTTAGTGAAAGAAAACAAAACCACCACATAAGGTACTGTAATGAACTCATTCTTTATTTATATTGGTGTTAAACCTACTGTATTCCAAGTTCTCTATGGTTCATACCACTTAATACTAGCCATAGATGCATCAAAATAAGCAAACAACACACGAAAAACAGAATCTGTCAAAAACAGAACAGTCTGTAGCAATCTGTAAATAACTCAAACTTATGAAACTCTAAAAATCCTACCAAAATAGGAAGTCCTGGAAATTTTTTCTGTTGATCAACATCAAAAAGAATCAACGCAAAATCACGTTTCTGTGATTTAACAAAACTAATTTCGTGCGCGCAAAGTTTCTGTTTTTCAGCAGAATCAAATTAACTATCATCATAGGTTATCCTATAGGTTCTACTTGGCACAAACACTAATTAAAACATAAAAAACATCTAAATAGAAGGTATATGCAAAATTTATTACTAAACATAACCAAAAACAAAAAACACAAATAAAATTGGGTTGCCTCCCAACTAGCGCTATAGTTTAACGCCCCTAGCTAGGCATAAAAGCGAAGATAGATCTAAGTAGTGCCATCTTTGGCACTCAATTAATAAGTAGCTCGCATGATAGATTCATAAGGTAATTTGACTTTCTTTCTTGGAAAGTGCTCCATGCCTTTCTTTAATGGAAATTGGAATCTAATATTCCCTTCCTTCATATCAATAATCGCGTCAATCATTCTAAGGAAAGGTCGACCAAGAATAATAGGGCAAGAAAGATTGCAATCTATATCAAGAACGATAAAATCTACGGGCACCAAATTTCTATTTGCAACAATGAGAACATCATTGGTCCTTCCCATTGGCTTTTTAATGGTGGAATCCGCAAGGTGCAAATTTAAAGAGCAATCATCAAGATCATGGAAACCTAGAATATCACATAAAGTTTTCGGAATCGTGGAAACACTAGCACCCAAATCACACAAAGCAAAACACTCATGATCTTTAATTTTAATCTTTATAGTAGGTTCCCACTCATCATTAAGTTTTATAGGTATGGAAACTTCCAAATTAAGTTTTTCATCATAAGATTGCATCAAGGCATCAACGATATGTTTGGTAAAAGCTTTATTTTGACTATAAGCATGAGGAGAATTAACAATAGATTGCAACAAGGAAATACAACCTTCTAAAGAACAATTATCATAATCAAATTCCTTGAAATCCGAGATAGTGGGTTCAATGCTATTTAAAGTAATGTCCTCTCCAATCCCACTTTTACCAAATTTAGCATCAAGATCTAAAAACTCCGAATTATTGGGACGCCTTCTAACTAAAGTTGACTCATCTCCAGTCCCATTATTATTAAGATTCATATTGCAAAACAAATATCTAATAGGGGACACATCAATAACTTTAAGATCTTCATCATTATTTTCACGGAAATTAGAAGAACATGCCTTTACAAAGCAATCTTTCTTAGCACGCAATCTAGCGGTTCTTTCCTTGCACTCATCAATGGAAATTATCATTGCTTTGAGAGACTCATTGATATCATGCTTAGGAGGAGTAGATCTAAGTTTAAGAGAATCAACATCAAGCGAAAGTCTATCAACCTTCCTAGCCAAATCATCAACTTTGAGCAACTTCTCTTCAAGCAAGGCATTAAAATTCTTTTGAGAAATCATAAATTCTTTTACACTATTCTCAAAATCAGAGGACATCTTATTAAAATTACCATAAGAACTATTGTAGGAATTTCCATAATTATTAGAGGAATTACTAGGGAACGGTCTAGGATTAAAGTTTCCTCTATAAGCATTGTTTCCAAAACTATTCCTACCAACAAAATTCACATCCATAGATTCATTATTATTCTCAATCAAAGTAGACAAAGTCATATCATTGGGATCAAGAGGAGCATTCTTAGTAGCAAACAACTTCATAATTTCATCCATCTTTCCACTCAAAACATTAATTTCTTCTATAGCATGCACTTTTTTACTAGTAGATCTTTTGGTGTGCCATTGAGAATAATTAGCCATAATATTATCAAGAAGTTTTGTAGCATCTCCTAAAGTGATTTCCATAAACGTGCCTCCTGCAGCCGAATCTAAAAGATTTCTAGAAGCAAAGTTCAAAGCGGCATAAAAATTTTGTATGATCATCCATAAATTCAAACCATGAGTAGGGCAGTTGCGAATCATCAATTTCATTCTTTCTCAAGATTGGGCAACATGCTCATGATCTAGTTGTTTAAAATTCATAATATCGTACCTAAGAGTGATGATCTTAGCGGGAGGAAAATATTTAGAGATAAAAGCATCTTTGCACTTATTCCAAGAATCAATACTATTCTTAGGCAAAGAGGAAAACCAAACTTTAGCATGATCTCTAAGTGAAAACGGAAATAACTTCAATTTAACAATATCATTATCCGTATCTTTCTTCTTTTGCATATCACACAAATCAACAAAGTTGTTTAGATGGGTAGCGACATCTTCACTAGGAAGGCCGGCGAATTGGTCTTTCATAACAAGATTCAGCAAAGCAGTATTGATTTCACAAGACTCAACATCATTAAGAGGAGCAATCGGAGTGCTAAGGAAAACATTATTATTGGTATTGGAGAAATCACACAATTTGGTATTATCTTGTGCCATGGCAACAAGTAATCCAACACACTAGCATGCAGAAAAAGGCAAGCGAAAGAGAGAGAGGAGAAGTTTGGGAAAGAGAGGGCAAATAAAACGGCAAGGGTGAAGTGGGGGAGAGGAAAATGAGAGGCAATTGGCAAATAATGTCAATGCGAGGGAGATGAGTTTGTGATGGGTACTTGGTATGTCTTGACTTGAGCGAAGACCTCCCCGGAAACGGCACTAGAAATCCTTCTTGCTACGTCTTGAGCTTGCGTTGGTTTTCCTTGAAGAGGAAAGGGTGATGCAGCAATAGTAGCGTAAGTATTTCCCTCAGTTTTGAGAACCAAGGTATCAATCCAGTAGGAGGCTTGTGAAAAGTCCCACGCACCTACACAAACAAACAAAGAACTCGCAACCAACGCAATAAAGGGGTTGTCAATCCCTTCACGGCCACTTGCGAAAGTGAAATCTAATAAAGATAGTATGATAAGATAAATATATTTTTGGTATTTTATAATAAAGATAGGAAAAGTAAAGATGCAAATAAAAGTAGATTGAAAGCTTATATGATAAAAGATAGACCCAGGGGCCATAGGTTTCACTAGTGGCTTGATAGCATAAGTATTACGGTGGGTGAACAAATTACTGTCGAGCAATTGATAGAAAAGCGAATAATTATGAGATTATCTAGGCATGATCATGTATATAGGCATCACGTCCGTGACAAGTAGATCGACTCCTGCCTGCATCTACTACTATTATATTACTCCACACATCAACTGCTATCCAGCATGCATCTAGAGTATTAAGTTCATAAGAACAGAGTAACGCATTAAGAAAGATGACATGATGTAGAGGGATAAACTCATGCAATATGATATAAACCCCACCTTTTTATCCTTGATGGCAACAATACAATACGTGCCTTGCAACCCCTATTGTCACTGGGTAAGGACACCGCAAGATTGAACCCAAAGCTAGGCACTTCTCCCATGGCAAGAAAGATCAATCTAGTAGGCCAAACCAAACTGATAATTCGAAGAGACTTGCAAATATAACTCAATCATACATAAAAGAATTCAGAGGAGATTCAAATATTTCTCATAGATAAACTTGATCATAAACCCACAATTCATCGGATCTCGACAAACACACCGCAAAAAGAGTTACATCAAATAGATCTCCACAAGAGAGGGGGAGAACATGGTATTGAGATCCAAAAAGAGAGAAGAAGCCATCTAGCTAATAACTATGGACCCGAAGGTCTGTGGTAAACTACTCACAACTCATTGGAGGGGCTATGGTGTTGATGTAGAAGCCCTCCATGGTCGATTCCCCCTCCGGCGGAGCGCCAACGAAGGCTCCATGATGGGATCTCGTGGATACAGAAGGTTACGGCGGTGGAAATTGTTTTTCATTGGCTCCCTGGATGTTTTCGGGGTACGTGGGTATATATAGGAGGAAGAAGTAGGTCGGTGGCCGCCCGAGGGGCCCACGAGATAGGGGGCGCGCCCAGGGGGGTGGGCGCTCCCTCCACCCTCGCGGCCGCCTCGGCTGCTTCTTAGCTTGCACTCCAAGTCCTCTGGATGACGTTCGTTCCAAAAATCACACTCCCGAAGGTTTCATTCCGTTTGGACTCCGTTTGATATTCCTTTTCTTCGAAATACTGAAATAGGCAAAAAAAATAGCAATACGGACTGGGCCTCCGGTTAGTAGGTTAGTCCCAAAAATGATATAAATATGTAAAATAAAGCCCATAAACATCCAAAAGGGTTAATATAATAGCATGGAACAATCAAAAATTATATATACGTTGGAGACGTATCAGCGTCTTGCTGCATATTCGCGGCATCAAGGAGCTCCTGGAGGCGGCGCATCTGGCTGCACCGTTCCTCACCCTCCAAGTTCTCAAGTTCTTCTGATGCCGCCTGCAAGTGCGCAAGTTCTGCACGGGCGTCTCGTAGATTGGGCGTCCGACTCCCAGCATGTTGGCAATGGTCACGTCACGTTGCCGGATGGCGCCGGCCCGGCTGGGCTCGCCACCAGCCGGCGTGCCGCCCGCTATGCGGTCGATCTCGTGCTGGTTGGCCTCAGCGCGGCGCTTCATGGCCATCATCTTGGTGTTGTTGTCAAGGAGCTTGATACGGATCTCCTCTAGCTCCTCCTGGCCGGCATCAGCACGGACGGGAGTTGCTAGGTCTTCCATGGCCACTCGCAACGGATCCTGGATGGACCCGCTAGCGTTCTGGCTATCATCAGTGACCATCACCTCCACGAAGACGCCAACGCTAAGCGTGCTGGCAGAGGCGTCGTTGGCGATAGGAGCGAGCGGGTCGTCGACGACCACGATGTCGCGGGGGAAGCGGTCAATGGTGGCCGCATCTGAGAGAGAGCTCTGCGAAGAGGTCGGCAAGGTCGCTCACAAAGCAAGGGGCTCCCGCGTCGAAAGCGACCGCGTCGAAGAGGCTGAGCTTGCCGAAGAGGTCAACGAGGCAGCTCACGGGGCAGATGGCTCCTGCAACAGGCGATGCGTCGGTGCAGGCGCAAGCATGCGCAGCGGGCTGGCTGATCAAACCAGCCACGCCGCGCTCACCAGAGGGAAGGATGGTTCCCGTCCGGAACATAGCTCCGACCGACGCCGCGGATGGCATCACGGTTGGCGCCAACTGTCGTTGTAATCTCACGTCAGATGCCAGGGGGTGGCTTATCGTGGGTGGAGCCATGAGGACGTCGTCGGGTTCCGAAAGCGGGAGTGAGCACGAGCTCGAAGGCATACGAGACATACCCAGGTTCGGGGCTCTCCAGAGAGATAACATCCCTACTCCTGCTATGATAACTATGATCAATATGAGTACAAGGTTGCCCCTTGGGCTGTGTTGCTATAGGAGGAAGAAGGGTAGGGCTCTCCCTTGCTTCTCCTAGCTATGGTGTGTGGAGTGGTGTGTGTGCTGAACTGAGGTGAATCCTTTGCATGGGTGAGCCCTGGGGGGGTTTATAGGCCAACCCCCCAGGGGTACAATGGTAACACGGCCGGGTGTGGGACCGGGATGTCAGTGTCTATGGTCGCCGGGTTCTCCGCCGGCTGCTGGGGCCCACCTCTGGAGGGCCCCGCCAACTGCCGAAAATCCGTCCGACAGGTAGGGCCCACTGCCTGCAGGCCCCCGTTGATTGCCTTTCACTGTAGCACCATCCTTGCTGACGAAGGATGCGTCAGGAGCCATATGGCTACAGTGCTCCGTCAGGTGGGTAGGTGGTCGCCTGGTCAACGCTCACCGTAGCCACGCCCCGCTGGGATTCGAGGGGAGCAAGTGGCACTGTTGCTATGCTCCGTCTTGTCGTAGTGGTTGAGTGCAGACTCCGAGGGAGGGGACGGGTCGGCAGCTGGAGGCTGTCCCATGCCCAAGCCACCTTCTTGGAGCACGCAGTCTTCTGGAAGCTAGTCGCGTGGCATCAGCTGGCCCAAGAGGCCGGCCGTGTGACCAGTCGGCACGAGGGGCTTAGCTAGCCCCAATGTCTTCAAATATCTTCAGGTGCGGATGAGCCTACCCGGGGTCTATCCCCCCGACACATCTGTAAAATAAAATGGAGGAGACAAGAGGGAGTGGCAGCATGGTGGCACGGAAAGAGAGTTCTAGACATAGTCATTGGCGTGGTTGCAAACCTAGGAGGGGATCAAAGGGCCGAGCACTGTTAGACTTTCCCTAGGAAGTGTTAGAGACAGGTTTCACCCCTCTTCTTTCCCCTAAAATGTCTATCGGGTGGGTAAAAAGGCACTGCTAGACTTGGCCTAGAAATTGATGGCAACATTATTTTCTCTTGTTCCCTAAAAGGTCATCGGGGAAGCATGGCTCAGAGAAAAGTCTAGCAGAGTCACCATATCGTCCGGATTGCCATACTAACCCATCAGTTTGGCGATTGAGGCTTAAAAAATTGGTCTTGGTCTTGACCTGTATAATTTATGGAGCGCGCTCCAATTCAAGCCCACAAGTCTCCATACTTGGAGGCTGGGGTGCTGATATGGAGCACGCTTCAAACCCAGCCACTAATACATGTGGGAAGTTTCAGTATGTTTTCTTACTCTCGAGCCTAATCTTGTTAAAGGCGCAACCGTCCATATGACTACCCGTTAGTTTGGCGATCAAGGCTCGAAAACCCGGTCTTGGTCTCGATATATATAATTTATAGAGTGCGCTCCAATTCAGGCTTCAAAAAATTGGTCTTGGTCTCAACCCGCATAACTTATGGAGCGCACTCCAATTCAAGCCCATAAATCTCTATATTTGGAGGCTGGGGTGCTGATATGGAGTGCGCTTCAAACCCAACCACTAACAGATGAGGAAAGTTTAAGCATGTCTTCTTCCTTTCGAGCCTAATCTTGTCAAAGGCGCAACCATCCATACGATTACCCGTTAGTTTGGCGATCGAGGCTTGAAAAAATGGTCTTGGTCTCGACTCGTATAATTTATGTAGTGCACTCCAATTCAAGCCTCGAAAAACCGGTCTTGGTCTCGACCCGTATAATTTATGGAGCGCGCTTCAATTCAAGCCCAAAAGTCTTTATATTTGGAGGCTGGGGTGCTGATATGAAGCGCACTTCAAACCCAACCACTAACACATGAGGGAAGTTTAAGCATGTCTTCTTCCTCCTGAGCCGAATCTTATCAAAGGCGCAACCATCCATACGACTGTTGCTTCTGCTCCTGCCAACGATGCACACTTTTTCACTAGGAAGCGTGCACATCAATGGCCGTCGCCATGTTTTGCACCCGTGCCCGTCAATTCCATCCTTGTTCCCCATCGGAGCGCGCCCGTTCACGGGTTTATAAACCATCCCACCCTCTGTGGGCGGCACCCATCTTCCGCTTCGCTGGCGCCCCTCCATCTTTCTCTTTGTTTGCACCATTGCATTGCCCCCTTCGCCGACAACAATCCATTTTCCAAAGCACCCATCCTCCTTGCGGACCTTTCCCCGTCGAGAGCAACGAAGACCGCACCGAGAGAGAGTTATGCGAGAGGATGCGAGTCTATTCCAAGTGGGTCGAGGAGGACACACTCAGTAATGGTTGAATCAGTAGTGGAGCGAGCACGTGTCCACGACGTTGCCTTGTCCACATGTCGACGGTCACCTTCGCAGAAATGGACGCCACGCTCAGGCAACGCTTCATAGATGTGGCCTGGTCCCACATCCAGGATGAACAAAAGTTTGTAGACCATGGAAGTCGCTGAAGCATCGCCGCTTGCAAGGTCACTTCCAAATAGAAGAAAAGCTTGAACTAGATGGGGAGGAAAATCCACGTCGTACTAGAAATGGTTATTCCTGAAATCTTACTTGTAAACTTTGATTTTGAAATCAAGTTTGAAGCTTCAATTGTGTCTGATGAGATGGGAAAGAAATAATTCTTATTACGCAACGACAAAACGAGGCCACATGAGAAAAAAAAGACTATGAGGCTAAAATATACTAAGAGCATGGTTAATAATATAGCCAACCACTAACTATAGCATGTTGCCATGTCATTTATAGCCAATGTAATAGCCAACATGTATAATAGTTAGCTACAAGAAAGTACTGCTTTTTTAACATATGGTCCACCTTTCACTCTCACAAAGGATCTTGGAGCGCGTGCTGCAACTGGCTGTAAATCTACAGCTCGTGTCTCTGCTATCTCCTATTCTCTCTCTTCCAAATAAGCAAATATATAATATTTAAATCCTTATAGCCTGCTTACATCATCTCATTATACTTGCTCTAGTAACGAGTACAAGGGGCTATCAGTCTTATGCCCGCTGCCAGCCAGAACGGGATTTTTCCACTTCACACCCACACAATCAGAATTTCATGAAATAGCTACATTTTTTCTCTTATTTGATTCGAATGCGGTCAATCTACTGTCCATCTTTCTCTTTAGCTTTTTCCTTTCTTTCTCCTCAACCTATCTCCTAATCTGCTTTGTGTACAAATAAGGAAACTATAAGTAATGCATCTATGAATCTCACGGAGAGTTTGATCCTAGCTCAGGATGAACGTTTGGGCTATCGAGCACCGTAGGTCAACTCGGCTTAAAATACCACAGTTGACGCAAGGCATGAACATAGCAAAGAAAAATTGGTGTTTGGCAGCATCAACAGCAATCTAAAAAACTTGAACTAGATAGGAAGGAAAATCCATGTCGTACTAGAAATCGTTATTGTTGAAATCTTACCTGTGAACTTTTATTTTGAAATCAAGTTTGAAGCTTCAATTGTGTTTGATGAGATGGGAAAGAAATAATTCTTATTATGCGGACGACGAAACGGACCGCATGCGGGAAAAAAAGAAGACTATATGAGGCCTTTTTAAGGGATTGTATGAGGCTAAAATAATAATGAGTATAGGGGAGCTATCGAGCACCGTAGGTCAATCCGTGTTAAGGTGTGCTAGGCCATTTGGAGTAGCAGGAACAAATATTTTTTGATAAAAGGGAGACTTTATTATCTCAATATGTAGTATCAAGCGGATACAAAGCATCATGAGTAACACTCGGCCTCTGCATAACTAAGATGCATACAACCAAATCCAGAAGCCTCACAAAATTCATGAAATAAAAATCGACAAATCGGCAACAGTAGAGTCCTTTAGACCGACACTATGTCTATGTCGAAGGGGGGGATCGATCCGTAGGTTATGCTGCCACCCATGTTGGGAAAAAACCTCCGTAGTCACCTGCTCCAATCGCGTATACACCGCCATGAACATCGCTTGGTACTCCGGCCGTTGTAGCATAGACCACGTACGTAGTGAGTGCGTACACCAGAAAATAACCGTACAGGAGAAGCATTTTTGTCATTAAAAACCAAATCATTTCTACATAGCCAAAGCGACCAAATTAAGACATACGCTCCCACCCTTATTAGCGTTTTGAACCTATTTGTAATACCGTCCAACCAATGATAAAAATATTGGCAGCACTTGTGGGCGGATACAAATTTGATGCTATTTGGATGACTGACCACGTAGAACGTGCAAACTTGCATTGAAAAAAAGTGGTGTTTGATTGTCTCGTCATGAGTACAAAAAGAACACTTCTTACTCCCTCGCCAGTTGCGCCGTGCGAGGTTGTTTTTGGTTAACACAACTCTCCTATGAAGATAACACATAAAGATTTTCACTTTTACTGAAATCTTAGACTTCCAAATTTTCTTCTTATTACTTGTTGGTATCTCAGAATGCGTGTGTGCATGGTACATAGAGTCTACTGTGAAAGACCCTGATGTAATAAGGTTTTAGCGAAACACATCCCGACATTGTGTCGACATTGTGTTGGGTTAATCGAATCCAGCCCGGATAAAAGATTATGCTATGACACAAGTCAGGGGCCAATCAAATCCCACCTGAACGAAATATTCGGCGGGGAAGAACCGAGCACATGCATAATAGTAGTATTCTTATCGCGGGCGATGTTATATAAGGCTAGATATTGTTCTCTGAGACTGGCATTGCCTAGCCAGATGTCTTCCCAAAAACGAATCTTCGACCCGTCCTTTATCGCGAAAGACCCAAAACGAAAGAGATGTTTCTTTGCCGCCATTAGGCCAGCCCAAAAGTGTGAGTCGCCAGGTTTCCAATATTCCTAAGATATCGCCTTTTGGCCTAGATACTTGTTGCACAACATGGTTTTCCAAACACCATCCTCGATAAGAAGTTTAAATAACCATTTACTGAGAAGGGACTCATTCTTGACCTGCAGGCCATGAATTCCAAGGTCGCCTTGGTCTTTAGGCCTACAAACCACGCTCCATTTGGTCAGTCTGTATTTTTTTTCTTTTTACCATCTCCTTGCTAAAAGAATCTGGATCTAAAGTAGTCCAGTCTTTGCAGGATCCCTTTTGGGAGTTGGAAAAAAGAAAGCATATAGAGAACCATGTTTACAAGGACGGAGTTAATCAAAACCAGCCGACCACCAACCGAGAGCAGTTTTTCTTTCAAACTGCTCAATCGTTTCTCTAGACACTCCTCCACATGCTTCCATTCCGCAATGGAGAGGAGAAGTACCAGCCACATCGCTCTATGCAGATCATTGTTAAAATTGTGAGAGAACTATATTTTCCTCTTGGTGGAAAACAGGTGCAATAGCCATTGCCCAGGTGGGAGGTACCAGACACAGGATGGATTAAAATAAACTAGCAGGGTCACCCGCACATTTGTGCGGCTAGATTGTATTATTATTTCATTTGGTATTTAAATGTGAAATTGTATTTGTTGGAAATAAATATTTTAAAGCATCTTTCAACATGTGTCATGGAATTTAGATTCATTCATAAATATATTTTAAAATGTTAAAATTTTAAAATTATAACTGCTCAATGGGCTATTGCCTTCAGAAAATATAAGCCTCTTTTCTAAATGACTAATGATCCATGTGGTTCAAATAGTTAAATGCACATCGGTTCTTAAATATAAACTTTGCATCAATTATTGTGGAGACCGCCTATAATTTAATATGGATTACTTAATAAAATTAAATCTATACTCTTATAGTTCATATACTTGTTTTCTCTTTCTCCACTTGACTCATCATCTGTCATATTGAAGCTTGAAAACATAATAATCTTACACTAACTCCCTCGCCCATCTAAGACAATATAGGTACCAGTTTCTGTTAATATGAATATACATAAAACATCACCTCTCACTGACTCACTCGGTCTCCCTATAGCTTATCCTTGTCGCACTCAGGTTATTTTGCATCGACTTTAAAATGTGTCCGCGGTTGTAGGTCTTTTGCATGCATAACACTATTCATTGTTGCCATAACATTATTTCCCGATGCTTACTACAAAAATGCATTGATTCCTTGTAGTTGGTTAATGTAAATGCTACAAATCCGTAATGTAGAAAGTGAATATTTTTTTTGTGCTTGTCCATTTTCGATCTATATCCATGTCCTGATTCCCTTGTCTTTTTTCCAAAATTGTATTCCGCGAACATTCCCTTAGCGTTGTTTGGACGTCATGATGTATTTGGTTTTTTTCCGAATTTGTCCTTCTTTTACACGCTAATGCCAGTTTTCAATATTTTCTTTCCAAATTATCTCTAGCGAGTCTAGAAGTTTTTTTTTGTTGCATAACGTTACAATATTAAAAATATTATTTGAATCACTTAAGGTCATGTCGAGTTGAGCATGCATATACTTCGTGGTAGGTTCATGCAACTGTATTAGTTAGCTGTAGTTCTTGTCCGTGACTGTATTAGTTGTAATTCTTTTTCGGGACGATGTATTAGTTCTAAATTATTGCCGGACACCAATTTCATATCGATATACGCAGACATGGCATCTCCCTTCCGAGTAGCATAATGGTTTATACTTTTCCATTAGCAAATCCCTTCCAATAAACCTGTGTATATCCTACTGTGTTTAGAAGAAAAGAATGTGTATGCATGTGTTGTACGTTTCCAATGAAACATGTGTATACACTTCAATATCATTATACTCCCTTCGTTCCTAAATATTAGTCTTTTAAGAGATTTCAGTAAGGTTTATATACGGAGCAAAATAAGTGAATCTACATTCTAAAATATGTCTATCTACATCTGTATGTTTTTTTAAAATCTCTAAAAGGACTTATATTAACTCTTAAAATCTTTTAATCTCAGTCTTTGTTATTTGGATCAACAGAACATGTATTTCAAGCCTATATGAATTAACGTGATGGCTTATTCGTGTCTTGTTTTAGTAATATATTAGTTTTTTACGCAATAATATAATATATTTAATCTAAATATGATGATGTGCAATGTTAACTCTTCTATTTGATTTAAAACATTGTTATAAATTAAGCTATTTGTGGAATTTTATTCCTATGAAACCTTTTTTTACTTCTATTAATGCAAATTTATTTTTTCTTTCAATAAATTCAACTTTCTATTTTTTTATTTACCTGATGACATTATCATGAGGTCGTTGCATGCAATGCTACTCCAACTCTTATTCTAATTTGTGCGGTCACCCACATGCATGTTTCTTTTTAACGATCTGGTTCCTTTACTTATCCGTGTTGGACTTAACTTGTAGTACGCTTCAACGACACATGTTGATATTTGCTGTGTGTTTTTTTTGTTCCGATTGGCTGTTGATAGGACGTAGAGTACATGTTATTTTTACGTGTCAGATTCTAAGAATTGTACACGATATTGTTCTACGTAACTTTTAGAACTTTTACCTAAAAGAACTTTTGGAACTTTTAATCTCAACCATTATGTACTTCCAATCTTAGCCGTTCAAATATCATAACTTTAGACTGCTCAATCTCCACCGTTACTTTTCTATCATAATAGAAGATAGATAGATAGATAGATAGATACATACGGACGGGCCGTTGATTGCACCTGCGGGAAGGGGGGAACAGGACTCCCAGTCCGTGATCATAATGGTGAATTTCCATCAGCACAGGGCGTGTTTGGTTGCCCGTATAGGGCCCAATCAGGCCTGCGCGGAAAGAAAGAAGGCTGTTTGGTTGCCCGTTTTCATTGTGGGCATGCACCGCACGCTTCTTAAAGCAGCTCATAGCCCGGCTCGCTGGAAACACACGAATCGGCAGTTTCTCGTGAGCAGCTAACGGGCCCTTGCAGAGTGGAGACGGGAGAGATGCGAGGTGATTATGTGAGGTCTTCTTCAACCTCCAATAAGCTTCTATCAGCGGTGCTTCGATTCGAGGTAAACTCTACACGAAAAAGATGCACCTCAATGCTACGGTTCCATTCAGGCGATCGGTTCGTAATTTCGTCGGTTGTAAGTTCTTAATTTCGTCTTCCCGTTTGAAGCTGTTCTTGACGAATTTTGTCAGATTCGTCGCGCACTATCGATCATTTGAGTTTTCCTTTGACCAGCAGCCTAATCTCGCAGTTCCTCACAACATTCGTGTTGTAAGTTTTTGGTTTCGACGATCGTAGCTTCATCTCTTTTTGGACAGCAGTCTACTGCACTGTCGATCCTGACATGCTTGTGCTGCTCCTGCTCTGGTGGTGGTGCTTGGGCGCTGTCATGACGAGGAGCGCCAGCAGACGGCGACAATGAAAGCAGAGCTGGCACTGGCGCTGGACGGCCTGGTCCCGCCCCCATTTGTCTCTCTCCCGACACAGGTCTCGGTCCGGATGGCGGCGTCGGCGACCCTCCTCGACCTCCCTTCTTGACCGCCTCACCACTAGCGCGAATCAAGATGGCATGCTGCCTGTATGCATTGCGGAGCAAGCCGGAGGAGCAGCGACCAATTTAGAGAGGCCGGCCCTGGTTTGCTTGCTCAGCTCGCAGCCAAGTCGGTGCTGCTTGCTATTACTAGTCCTCCTCGTCTCCGGGTCGCTGTCTGCGTGCGTTGGACCGTCCCTCTCAGCCCCTCACGATATACCATGGCGCGAGCACTGCATTCTCCTCCTCTGTCGACTGTCTTTACGCGAGCACCGCAACTAGTTCGTCGACGGTGTCGCTCGCCGTGCCGCCGACGGGGTCGCTCGTCGACGACTCCATACTCGTCATGTCAGACACGGCGCCATAGTCCGGCGCACACTGCATTTCTTCTCCCCCTCCCTCTGCTAGCTCTTAACCCTGTGTGCTAAGTGCAAGTGCTAGCTCTTAATCACATCTCATGCGGGCAACCAAACACCGTGTTCATGTGCCACTTGGGCTAATGCAGGCAACCAAACAAAGTGCACTTGGTATTACCTAATGCAGCGACCCTCGATGCAGGCAACAAAACAACTTGCAGATGACGCATTTGGGGCTGTTTTTGCTCACCCAGGCTGGGTTTAGAAGTGTATGCAATGCGACTACTGTTTGAAACTTGAACCAAACAACGCCTACAGTGTGTGTCATATTGGGCGTGACTGACCCCTTAATTCTCTGAGTTGTTTGCTTGCCGAGATGCTGTGTATATGGCAAGAGATAAGGGATTTCAGTTTGTGCTCATTGAAACTGATAGCCAAGCTGTGAAAGCTATGTGGGAGAATCGAACAGAGGGGAGTCAGTTGGTGTCCATATTATCAGGGAGATTGAAGAGGTGATCCTAAGTATGCAGTGGTTTGAGCTTCATTACGTGAGTAGGAAAGTTAATTTTGCTGCTCAGTTTTGTGCTAAAAGAAGCTCTCACTGTAGAGTCGTGTGTAATATGACTATGGAGTCCCTGGGTTTCTGTCAAGCGTGTTGCACGCAGGCATGCATCTGCTATATGAATAAAATGCTGGAGAGCGGAGTTATAAAAAAAAAACTCGGCTTAAAACACCACAGTTGACGCAAGGCATGAAACATAGCCAAGAAAAATCGGTGTTTGGCAGCATCAACAGCAAACAATAGTAGGAGTATTATTTTGTAAGTACCGACTTACAGGTAATCATAACAGAGTGATGCATCCAGCCACTAGGTAAAGCTAACTAACTAGTACATGGCTCAGATTGGGATGATCGGATAGGTAATAAAACGAGTCAGAGCACACAGTGGATACTTAAGTTTTCAATGTTGTAACGTTGGGACTTGTGGTGGATAAGCTGGAGCCCGTCGGCGCAGCGGACCACCTCCACGCCAGTCAAGAGAGTTTGCACACCCCCATTTCCACCCAAACTCCTAATATTCTCCAGCTCGTCCTCCTCCTGGAGTGCAGACCTATCCTTCCTGCAGTGGGTCGCGATGCAAAACTTGCCCGAGCCCAGGTTCACCAAGGCACGCCCCACCGGCAGCAACTCGTCGGGGAGGAGATCGAGGTATTCCCAATCATGCAGGGGTGAAGGAGCAGATTCCGCCATGGCAGAGGATGAAAGGTCAAATGCACATAAGCGATTTTGCCAGGTGCCAGGGGCCTGGAGGCCGAACCAGAGTCCAAGCTCAGGGACATACTCTGCTGCGCGGTGGAAGGGCAGCACCCAGCTGCCAGTGTGGCTCCACACCTCCCTCGAAATATCAAAGGTGTATGTGCCGTTCTTGGATGACGCGCATATGGTGGAGTTGTCAATCACCGCCGCTGCAACAAGAGGACTTGTGCGGGACGGTGGAGACGGCAGAGGACTCCAGTACCACTTATTGTACAGCAACGGATAGGTAGATAAGCCAACCTTGCAGTAATTGAAGAACTCAAAGCTGTCGTCCAAGCTGTTCATGACGTAGAGGCCGTGATCATCTTCGTGGTCCAAGAAATTGCCACTGCTACATCGGTTCCTAATGGACACGGTGATGGAATCATACGGTTTGCAGAAGTATGAGCTGGGTGCCAGAACGAAAGACTTCATGTCCATATCGTAGACTGCGGAGTTGCAAGAAGGGTCAGTGAACATGACAGAGGACTCTCCCTGCTCAGGCAGGAGGGAGAAGAAACGCATGTTACTGGCGGCAGCAGTGCTGGGTGGCACCGAGAAGTTGACCAAAGTACTTGGCGGGCGCTTGCAGCTCGAGATCGTTGATGGCCATCCCCCATGCTTCTTCTTCCTTGCATTTGCATCTTCATGGGCTGTTGTTGCGTCTTTTGCTGTCGGATAGAAGAGATGAGTGGAGAGGTTGATGCGGCACAGCGAATACATTCTACTGCAATACTCGTGCAGGACGATATTCAGAAACTTGCGACCCATCGCACCAACTACTCCTCCAATACCCTGAGTCCCAAAGAGATTGGATACAATAGAATTAATTGACGGGACTTAAATACGTCGGGAGTACTGTACTGTACTGTAGTACTGTACTAAATAGAGAGATCAAAAGGATGCCAAAGTTCATACCTGCAGCTGCAGCGGTAATATGCAATTCTCTGAGCCTCCGGTTGTGCACTTTAGATCTAGAGCCTTCGGAGCGCGAACTAATTCCTAATTTTCAGAACAAAAACCTCTGCCGTGCAGCCATAGATATGAATCACGCACGCACGAGAGCAGGGAAGGCTTAAGCTGCTCGATCAGCGGGACAAGCTGCTGGATCCAGCCATGGCCTGCTGAGCTTTTGGAGGTGATCAGATGGGTTGGAGACGCCGGGTAGAGAATGCGGCGGCGCTGCGAGGAGGAGGCGCAGCGAAAATGAGCTAGACGAGTCTCCAGTTGTCGCTGGGCTGGGCCAACCAGGATAAATAGCCCACGGAGAGGCTGCTTTCTTTCCTTGAAATCACCGAATTACTCTTTGCAACCCTAAAAAAGAAAGACGTTTTAGGAGGAAAAAAAGTGTGATAAACGAATTTATCATAAAAAATTTCTTCCGCGAGAGGCATGGAGTTACGTCTCGTCGAGGCACGGATTTGCTTCCGCGGGGAAAAAATGTGTTTCCTTTTTTCTTTTCGTGAGAGGCACCGAATTACTTCTCGTGCGGATTGCTTTCGCGAGGCACGCTCGTTCCTCTTGAGAAAAGGAAAAAAATTCTTAGTGGTACGTATTTTTGTCATTTTTTTGTGAAAAAGAAGTTTATCAAAATCTATCAATATGGGATCTAGTTTTGAAGATCTTAGACGCGAGAAATTCAACGGAAGAAAAAAAAAGTGTTTTTTTCCTTTTCGAGAGGCACAGTCGCGGAAGGAAAAAACACATTTTTTTCCTTTTCTAAGAGGCACGATTATTTTATTTCTTTTCTGAGTGCCTCTCGAGGAAGTAAATCCGTACCTCTTGCGTAAGAAAAAAAAATGTGTTTTCTCGCATTGAAAAATGAGTTTTTTTTCCTAAACCTAAAAAACAGGGAAAGGCCATTTTTTTAAAAAAGAAACATCTAAAGGCATAAAACACGTACATGAAAATAAAAATAAATAAATTCGGAGGGAGCGTCAGAGCGTGACACGTGATGGCGGCTGAGAACGCGCTAAGCGGCGCGCTCCTAACCGACCCAAAGTGACCCAATGCTACATCAATGGAGGATTACTTAAGATTTACGGGCTAATCTTCTATACCTACTATTAAAGCAAGGTGATATTCTTGGTTTCGTTCCGCACCTGATCCTACGTTAAGTGCATTATACACGAGGTGGTATTAATTCGTACATCCACACCGTTTTCTGGTACGTCACTTGGGCATCGTAAGGACCGGGTCATATTTGGGCCTCTGGCCTGTTCCGTTCCTCCGTCCATCATTAAGAAAAGAAGCAGCCGCATTGCAAGATAAAAAAAAAAACAGCACCCTCCCAGGAATCGAACTAGCCTGGCCGAACAAATCGTCTCAAAAATACTTGCCGTTTAGTGGTATTGAACTCAAAACCTCCAGTCCAATAAAACAACATCGCAACCAATTGGGATAGATAATGGTCTGTGTTTGAAGTCAGGTTGACTCGTATAATAAATAGTCCTACCTCGCTCCGCCAAATACCATCTACCCAATTTATATAGGTGTTTAAATTTTCTGGGTATCACGAAGCAATCTCGGGATCGTGATATAAAGAAATATATGGAAGGGAAGAGAGGCTAAAGAAGGAAACAGTGGCTATATTGGGCAGTAAAGAGGATTTCAAGGAATCGAGAAAAAATATAAGGAAAAAAAGGAGAAATAAGAGAACGAGGAAATATAAGGAAGCACTATCTTAAAGAGGAGGATTCCAAGGAATCGAGGAAATATAAGGCAAAAAGAGAAGGATAAATTAACCTTCTATATATGCGAAATAAGAGAGCGAGGAAATATAAGAAATGAAAAAGAGGCTGCATGTATAATTTATAAGGAGGGGAGGGACATGCACGTTGAAATAAATAGTACTCCCTCCGTAAACTAATATAAGAGCGTTTAGGTTACTACTTTAGTGATCTAAACACTCTTATATTAGTTTACAGAGGGAGTAGAAACAGAACAATAAAAGGAGGCGAATAATTCGAACTTGACATTTTTAACTGAAGTTAACATGTATATAATTTATAAGGAGGGAGGGACATGCACGTTGAATCATCTTTCATGATCACGAAGGAAATAAATCGTAAAAACAGAACAATAAAAGGAGGCGAACAATTCAAACTTGACATTTTTAACTGAAGTTAACAGCTAAAACTATAAAAGCGTCACATTGTGCTGCCATCTTGGCAGAATTATGCAGGTGATTGATCAAGACGAGACCATGCAGTCCAGACAGAGATCACCACGACCCAGTGTCTTCTTCCTGCTTACTTAGCTTATCAGCCATTATCAGCCAATGCAAGTAGGGAATCCACTTTGTAGCTAATTAGATCAGTGAGCTAGCTGCTCAATGACTACATATTGATCACGTCACCGGCTACCTCCACCCATAACCATAATATATCCATCTTTGGGATATTGTACATGTTTGGTACATCTATATATATCTTCTCGATGTTGTGCAAGCCATACTCGCTGGCGAGAGTTCACTCGGCTCCCAGCTCACCTAATCCACGCAACATGCATCAACAACAGGGTAACCTTTAATTGATCCTTTCTCTTTAGGCTTCTCAATTTTTGAGGTGATATGTGTACAATATTTGTATTGTCGGTATGATGGTTAATTGTCGATATGATATGCTTTGTAACTAGGCATCGATGATCCGACTACAACGTCATACTGAGACCAGTGCTCTTACTTCAAATAATACTATATGAAAATCCTTTAAATTGTAGTCAATACATTGAAGAATATGTTTCAAAGTCGAGAAATAGGCACCTGATTGAAATTTACTGTCATTCATGCCTATCGCATCTTATGAATACATTATCAGATACAATAATTTAAAATGAGTGAAATACTGGAAACAAATGTTTCTCAAGGGAGAAGATATTTGGAGCTCATCGGGACTTGCTAACAATTAAGATATTCCTCAATTGTGGATGTCACCGACGTCGTTGGTGAGACAGGGAGGAGAGAGGGGGGATGAAGAGTAGAGAGAATGTTACAACGGTGCATCTTGAAATTTACCCTTTTTTTAAAACAACCCATCCAAAATTTACGTGTGATGGGGAACAGAGAAAAGCTCACTTTTTCTTATGAAGATGATCGCCAAGTTCAAATAGTGCAAAAGAAAAGCAACGAAATATAATCTTGCAAATCAAATAATCAACATTTTCTAAAAAATAATTAACATAGTAAAATATGTTTGCTTTCGAATATAACAGAAAAATTGTATATAAACAATCCCACTTCAATGCATCACTACACCTTAATGAGAAATAATTACTTTGCAAGTCTTTTGAAAAATCTAAGAAAAACTTTTGGATTAGTTATTAAACTCTCAAATAGTATACAAACAATTCCACAGTTTGTATATACTGCTAAAAACAATTACGCCATTCCTCTTCCATCCGATGATAGTGCTAAGCTTAAGGACCGCCATCAAAGGGCATCCCTACGACTTTCTCAACTTTATACTACATGGTATGGACACAAACAATCCTTTTCTAATTGCACACCGAGCATGTTCTTTTATTTAAGATAAGGAGTGTTTCAAATCTTCTTCCTTTAAAAAATTAACACTTTCAAATATGTTAACGCTTTTAAAAAAATGCTCAAAATTCTCAAAATAAAAAACGTTCCAACTTCTTAAAAATCCATTAAAATTGATCAAAAAAATTAAAAAATCTCTTTAAGAAAACATGTGTTCAAATAATGTTCATTTTCAAAACATGTTTCAATTCTAATAAAAAGATTAGAATTTCAAAATTGTTTAATTATTTAAAAATAAAGAAATTTTCCGAAAACTGAAATATAAAACCGGTTACTAGACTATTCCATGCACCACTACTGTTCCATCAGATGAAGTATGTTAGGGTGGCTCTTCTTTACGTCGACACTTCATACTTCGAAAAGCGATAACAATATAAACTTATTGATGTTTATCAGAACTCTATGTAAGAAATGACGTGTACTATCGAATGGAGCAGGTTTTATGATATCTTTCGCCCGTTGCAACACACGGGAATTAGGTCCTGACAAATGCCATTAGGATATAAGAAGTGTTGTGTAATGCCACGTGGAGCATGTTTAAAAAAATCACCCGTTGCAACGCACGGGCATTTGTACTAGTTAAGATTAAAGGGTGAAGGGGCCCCACCCCGGTGAAAATTAGGGGGTGAAGAGAATTTTATGGGAAGTCACGTAATGGTCCTGTAATAGCCCCCTGCAAATAAAAAAATGGTCCTGTAATAGCCCAGTGTGTGCACGGTTGTTGATCAAGCCGAGAGTGTCAACGCCTGTCGTTATTTTGTTTCAGACTGGTGATCATAACATGATTGTTGTCTCGTGATAAAAAAAAAAGCAATCACGCTGTGGAGGCCCTGACCTGGTGTAGACCGGCGCTAAGAGCATCTCTAGCAGGCCCTTAAAACGGGATGGCCCGTAAAAATCCGGCGACTATACGGTTTTGGCTCGTTTTTTAGGCTAACCCAGAGCATGTATATTCGTCCGGCCCGTACATTTTTCTACAATGACACGTAAACCGCCCCCTCGGCAGTATATGTAAGGTTTTGCGGCTGAAATACGGGTCGAAACCCTATTTGAATGCGCCGCAATTCCCAATCCGCCTCTCGATTTCTCGCCGCCGGCGACTTAAATTCCCCCTCTGCCCTCTTGATGTGGCGCAGAATGTGGTCGGTGGGCCGCGGCGCCGGTGGTGGCAACGACCCCGAGTCGAGGCGGTGCGTCACCGTCGACGCCGCGAGGAAAAGGAGCGTCCGTAGGTACACCAACAACAGGCTCTCGCTGCTTTCATCGCTCCTCCGCCGCCAAACGGAGGAGTACGACCACATGCAGGTGCTCCTCCACCACGGGCTGTCATCTGGCTCCTCCATTGCGGGCAGCTCCTACGCCGGTGCCTCGAGCTCGCTCATGCCGGTCAAAAGAGAGCCGGAGGAGCTCCCGCCGCTCCTGGCGGTGAAGAGGGAGCCAAAGGCGGCGGGGCGTCATCGAGCCGAAAGATTACCCCCTCACCCCACACACACACCCCCTCCCGAGCGGAGGCAGACGTCATGGAGGCCGCCATTGTTGTGCGCTCTACGCGGGAGGAGGAGGCGGAGCAGCGCCGTCGACGGGATACTAACATCGACAGAATCTTCCTCCTGCATGGGATCACGACAGCGCAGGAGTTCGTGCCCAACATGGAAGAGTGGCGCCTAGTAGCCAAGAAGCAGGTCGGCGTCGACCTCGTCTCCGACGACGAGGACTGAGCTCCTCCGCCGCCGCAATCCCCCTGGCTCCGGTGAGCCCATTTTTGTAATTAGGGTTACGGTGACGCCTGCTCCTCCAAATATTGGTTGTCAAAATTCTACTTTGTATGACTTTTTAAGATGATCAAGTGCTAGCAGTTCTACTGAACTAGTTCAATTTCTTGTGCGAATGTATGATTTTAAATTTTACGGGTTGATATTCGGCTGATGTTCTGTAAATGCGCTATAAGGGTCAGCGATATAAAGGGTTTGCTAGACGTGCTCTAACACGATCACGCCTTTATGTATCCGTAATTCTTGGTAGATTGCTCGATTGCCTTTAAAAATTTTATATTTCTTGGCCGATTGTGCTGCGGAACTGTTTTTGTTCTTTCCTTCAATACACTGTGTTCAAAGCAATGCTTTCCGTGCGTTGTTTGAAGTCTCGCCGTGGCCGATGCTGTTTGTTTGGGTTTCTTGTGCATCGCGCGCCTCGCTTCCATTTTTGTCCCGTCTGCATGCGCTTCGTGCTTGTCGCTGCTAGTTCGTGTTATTATTATTTTTGTCCACGACCTTGGTTTTGTCTCCATTAGTCCTGATTTTGGTGCTCGATCGTGTTTTGTTGTTTCTTTTTCCGTTGTGCTGGAGTCTCAGACAAAGCGAGACGATGTGGATCGACGGATTGAAATAAAGGCAATGTAAACTACTAGTTCATCACAAGGGGAAATCAAGACAGTTTACGGATCATGTGAAGCCTACATATATAGCATAATTGTAATCACAAGATAGCATCGATACAAGGAGAAAAAGGAAAATTTCACTCGATCAACACACAAATTAATCAAGTAAAAAGCTTCACTGCGGCCTCTTATGGAACCAACTACTTATAATGAACTAATTAGCCCTGTAGCCTGCAAAGAGGTTGAAGAGCGCCTCGTCGCCGAGGTGGTGCGCGGCGTAGATGAGGTCGATGGCTGCGTCGTGCGTCAGCCCGCGGACGAACTCGCCGTCGAACTGGCCACCGTCCGCGCCGCGCGCCTCCGCCTCGGCACGGGCCTGGTAGTACGCGACCGCCGTGGCGAGGCCCTTGCCGGAGACCCCCCGCGGCAGCTCCACCACGCTCTGCCCCGCCTCCAGCGCCGCCGCGACGCTCCCCGCCCGCTGCGCCACCGACGCCGGCACCGCGAACTTGGCGAGGTCCGCGCACCGCACCAGCACCGTCTGCTCCTCCCCCGTCATCGCCACGATCCCTCGAGTTCGTTCGCTAGAGCTGTGCGTGCGCGGGGCTTCCAAAGACGATGGTTGGTTTTTCTCGCTGGGTGCCACGAGGGGAGGGGCGCGCGCGCGTATATATGCGTGCACCGCCCACACGGATCAAGCCCGACTCGGTTGGTGGGAAGAGGACGTACGTGTCATGGTTCGGATCAAGGTGTTGTAAAGGTTAGGCTCCGTTTCGTGGCGTGATCGGAAAAGCGGCAGTTCTGAGTCGATTTCTTTCTTTTGCAACCCGTCTGTTTTGCCAAGGGTGTCCCCCGTCCGTATCGATGGTGCTTTAAACGCGCACATGCCGTTTTTGGCGGGTGATTTTGGATTTTCCATTGCTTGAAGAAAAAGTTGCGTTCTTTCTCAAAAAGAAAAAAGTTATATTTTTCCAGAAATGAAAAGATGCCCTTTCATTTCCTGCCTACTCAGCACCGTCTTCCTTCTGCATCAGCCAACGACGCGCCGTGAGCAAAAATTATTGTCGCGTCTGGCCGGAGCAACCTTGTTGAAACCACAGGAGCTTGAAAAAGCTGCGGCAACGTAGTCGTTGATGTAGACCAAAAGACGCCTACAATCACGATCTTGATAGGACGTCGCCCGGAAGAAGCTAGCACCAAGGAGGGCCAAAAGATAATCCCAACTCTGGCCAGACAGTGGATGAAGACACAAGCCTCATAAGTTCTTTAATGGGAGCCCCATCTGGTTGAGCTTCATCAGAGGGAGAAGCAACCAAAGAAGAAAAGAAAACACCATGACGTCATCTCATTCCTTCACGAGTCTGGCCTTAATTGAAGCTCCGCACGCTCAGTTGACGCCAAACAACATTGTCGGATCGAGGATAAGACTGTGTCTTACTGTCTTATCCATCGTTGTTGATAGTGTCATTGCATCACCACCACCAGCCGTTGGCGAGGTTGTTTCCTTCCCGTGCCATTTCGCGAAGATTCGAGATCGGCTGCCAGTGGCGAGTGCTACGCCGGCGAAGGAGTCGTGGGGCGAGGGACGTGGCAATGCGGTACACGGGAAGGGCGCGGAGCCACGTGTGCGCGGAGAAACGGACCCAAGCCCCCCCACCACCCACCAATGGCGGATGCACGCCACGTGGGGGCTGATCCGATCATCCATCCTCATCGGCGAGGGGTGAGCGTTGGTATAAATCCCTTGCCTCATCGATCCCTTGACCTAGAGGCCTCATTCCCCCACTTCTGGGCGGCGGAGAAAAACCCTAGATCGAGAAATTCGGAGTCGTTTGAGTGGTGGAAGGGCAAGGTTGGGGGGGATCCTAGATCGTTTGCGGCAATCGCGGACGCCAAGGCATCACCTCCTCCCATGGCGACCGAGGCGGGGCGCGGGAACCGTGGAGGGGGCGGAGCGGGCCAAGCGAATCGCGGAGGAGGGCGGCAACCTGGCCGCGGCAACGGCCGCGGGGGCGACCAGAGCAAGTACTCGTGGAAGCGGGACGAAGGAGGCGACCACACCAACTCTACTTCCTCCACCATCGCGCCGGCTTCGGAGGGCGTCTCGCGGTGGGACGAAGCGGCGGCACCCAAGCAGCGCGACCAAGACGGCAGGATCTGGGTGCAGAAGACCAAGGAGCCGTCTGAATCAGGCAGCATCTCCATTGGGCATCAATGTGCTTTGCCTCTGCGCCGCCTACAGGGAAAACAAAACCCTGCCCAGGTGCCTCCTTCCAAAAAATCCATTGCCTGCCCCATGTGCAAGTCATATGAACATCCTCCTGTTCGATGCCCACAAGCATAATGTGAAAGATGCATCAAATTAGGGCACCTAGCTTCTGCCTGTACTAAGTTTATTCCTTGGGAATGCATGGCACCGATGTGTGCGTTTCAGGCTAAAGGGCAAGGGTTTTACTATATTCATGATTCCTGCTCTGCCAATCAGCTTAAGGAGAGGGCTAATAACATCATAGTCACGATTGTAGAGGGGGAAACATCTACTATACAAATGGAACTTGATTTATCCGCTTACTTAGCTAATGATTGGTGTTGCTCAGCTCATGCAATAGGACCGGGGACCTTTGTGGTGAGATTTCCTAATCCTCGTGCAGTGGCTCAGATTTGTTATGTGGGGAGGATTACCCTTAAAACTAGTGGTGTTGTCTTCATGTTACTAAACGGTCCTCTGCTATTGGGGCTAAAGGGGTTATGGAAGTAGCTTGGGTTAAGGTGAGCAATGTTCCATTTGACAAAAGAAGTGCTAGAAAGCTGGCTTATGTTGCTTCATTAGTTGGTGTGCCTTTGGAAATAGATGCTGCTACCTTACACCGTCCGGCATCTGTCAGGGTCCGGCTTGGTTGTAGAAATGTTGAGGAGATTCCTGCAGTGGCAGAGGCTGTTCTTGGATATCACTTTTATGACTTCTTTTATGAAGTGTATCAGATTCTGGTGAGAGATCCTAACAGGGAGAAAAAAGTTGTTCAAGTTTCCTATAATCTCGATGAAAAAAATATGGAGAAGGAAAATTCCTCATTGTCGACTCCTGGAGCTAACCTGGGTTGTTTTCTCACTGGGCTTGGAGGAAAATCTCCCTGCATTCCCTAGGGGGGAAAACAGAACACTATTCGGGAGTCACAAGAAAGTGTGGAATCTGATGATTCGTTACACACTACTCTGCTTTTAGATACCTTAACTCAAGAGATGGAGCATGAAAAAGTAAGAGATTATAATGATAATTCTCCTATTAGTAACATACACAAGAACAAAAAAAACATATTCTGATGTTAAAAAAATCAGCAGGTTGAGGAGGTGTCTGATGAGGCCAATCTGGCTGTGAACAATGATTACATGGTTGAATTTCCTGAGAATGGGGGTAATACTGAAAAGATTCCTACTCCTCCCCTGGTTACTGAAGAAATTATCCAGTTCAGTTTGAGAAATGCTCAAAACAAGATGGAGGGTGGACGATAAGGCCAAGGCAGCTGCTAAAAAGCGAGACATCAAAGGTACCCCACAAATCCTCAACTCTTTTGATACGCTATCTAATCCTGAGCTTATTCTCAGAGCTGTGAAAATGGGAGTCAAAAGAGTTAATGTGGCTGGTGGATCTACTCCGCTTCCTAGTAGAAACACCAGACAGGGAGGTGTGAAAAAGAAAAAATGAACGGCTTATTCTGGAATTGTAGGGGAGCAGGTAAGAAGGAGATGACTACCTGCTTCTCTGACATAATAAAAGATCATTCCCTTGATTTTATTGGCCTCCAGGAAACTAAGAAGAAGAATTTTACTCCTAAAATCTTAAGAAAAATTGACCCCCTTGACAAGTTCAATTGGAACTGGGTCCCTTTGGTTGGTAAGTCAGGGGGCATAGTATTGTGGCACTAGGAGAGAAACCTTGGAGATTATATCATGGTCGGGGGTGAATTCCTTATGCGGACTACCGTTTTTGATGTGAACCTTAAACGTGTATGGACCCTAGTGGTGGTGTATGGGGCAGCCCAGCTAGAGAGAAAGAATGATTTCTGGCAGAATTGGCTGCGGTTTGCGCCAAGATTAGTAATCCTTATGTGATCGGTGGGGATTTTAATATCCTACGTGAGAGTGGTGATAAGAATAAGAAGCTAACATGCTCCCAATACACGGATAGCTACAACACTATCATTCAGTCCCTTAATCTTCTAGAGATCCATATGGGAGGGGGAAAGTATACCTGGTCCAATAAACAAAAACACCCTACGCTGGAGAAACTGGATAGAATCCTCATGAATCCTGACATAATCCTCATGAATCCTGCTTGGGAAGATCTTTCCACTGGTTACGGTTCAAAAACTGGGGCGAGATGTTTCAGGCCACAATCCTTTGTTGTTAACTATGAACCCTATCAGAAAGAGACTTGCTCGGCATCGAGAATTCAGATTCGAGCCGAGCTAGCTTAAGAATGAAGATTTCCTAAACAAAGTAAGAGAAATTTGGGAGCGACCTGTGTACTCTAATGACCCTATTGATATTCTTGATATCAAGCTGAAATGCCTAAAAAAAGTATTACAAGGGGTGGGGGCACACTCCTTTGGGCACGCTAGAAAAAAAGAAGAAATGGATAAAGGATGAATTGGAAGAAATAGAAAAAAGGAAGAAGATGGTCCCCTTGATCCAGACTCGTATGAGAGGAGGACACTCCTTTGTACAGAGCTCGATGAAGTCCTTGCGGATGAGGAACTTTTCTGGCTGCAACATTCAAATGAGCGTTGGTTACTTAAAGGGGACCAAAATACAACCTACTTTCATTGAGTAGCTAATGGTAGAAAAAGGAAAAACACAATCCACTCCTTCACTGATGGAGATGTGATTATTGAAGGGACACAAAACCTCCTTGCCCATGCCATTGCCTACTATAAAAATCTCTTTGGACCTGCTAGTGGAAATTTATTTCACCTTTCCCCTGACACCTGGACGGATGATGAAAAACTTACGGAAGATGATAACCTGATTCTTACTAGAGAGTTTACGGAAGAGGAAGTTAAAAAAGCTTTGTTTAGTATGGAGTGTTGGAAATATGCCCTAGAGGCAATAATAAAAGTATTATTATATTTCCTTGTTCATGATAATTGTCTTTTATTCATGCTATAACTGTATTATCCGGAAATCGTAATACACGTGTGAATACATAGACCACAATATATCCCGAGTGAGCCTCTAGTTGACTAGCTCGTTGTGATCAACAGATAGTCATGGTTTCCTGGCTATGGACATTGGATATCATTGATAACGGGATCACATCATTAGGAGAATGATGTGATGGACAAGACCCAATCCTAAGCATAGCACAAAGATCGTGTAGTTCGTTTGCTAGAGCTTTTCCAATGTCAAGTATCTCTTCCTTAGACCATGAGATCGTAACTCCCGGACACCGTAGGAGTGCTTTGGTGTATCAAACGTCACAACGTAACTGGGTGACTATAAAGGTGCACTACAGGTATCTCCAAAAGTGTCTGTTGGGTTGACACGGATCGAGACTGGAATTTGTCACTCCTTGTAAACGGAGAGGTATCTCTGGGCCCACTCGGTAGGACATCATCATAATGTGCACAATGTGACCAAGGGGTTGATCACGGGATGATGTGTTACGGAACGAGTAAAGAGACTTGCGTAACGAGATTGAACAAGGTATCGGTATACCGACGATCGAATCTCGGGCAAGTACAATACCGCTAGACAAAGGGAATTGTATGAGGATCGATTGAGTCCTTGACATCGTGGTTCATCCGATGAGATCATCATGGAACATGTGGGAGCCAACATGGGTATCCAGATCCGCTGTTGGTTATTGACCGAGAACGCCCTCTGGCCATGTCTACATGTCTCCCGAACCCGTAGGGTCTACACACTTAAGGTTTGATGACGCTAGGGTTATAAAGGAAGTTTGTATGTGGTTACCGAATGTTGTTCGGAGTCCCGGATGAGATCCCGGACGTCACGAGGAGTTCCGAAATGGTCCGGAGGTAAAGATTTATATATGGGAAGTCCTGTTTTGGTCACCGAAAAAGTTTCGGGTTTTTCCGATAACGTACCGGGACCACCGGGAGGGTCCTGGGGGTCCACCAAGTGGGACCACCAACCCTGGAGGGCTGCATGGGCCAAGTGTGGGAGGGGACCAGCCCCAGGTGGGCTGGTGCGCCCCCCACAAGGCCCAAGGCGCATGAAGTGGGGAAGGGGGGCAAACCCTAGGGCAGATGGGCCCTAAGGCCCACCCTGGGTGCGCCTCCCCCCTCTCCCCTTCTGGCCGCCACCCAGACGGGATCTGGGGGGCTGCCGCCACCCCTGGGGAGGGAACCCTAGAGGGGGCGCAGCCCCCTCCCCTCCCCCTATAAATACTTGAGGTCTGGGGGCTGCCCAACACACGAGAATCTCTCCCTCTTGGTGCAGCCCTACCTCTCTTACTCCTCCTCTCCCGTGGTGCTTGGCGAAGCCCTGCAGGATAGCCACGCTCCTCCATCACCACCATGCCGTTGTGCTGCTGCTGGATGGAGTCTTCCTCAACCTCTCCCTCTCTCCTTGCTGGATCAAGGCGTGGGAGACGTCACCGGCTGTACGTGTGTTGAACGCGGAGGTGCCGTCTGCTCGCACTAGGATCTCCGGTGATTTGGATCACGACAAGTACGACTCCTTCAACCCCATTCTCTTGAATGCTTCCGCTTAGCGATCTACAAGGGTATGTAGATGCACTCTCCTTCCCCTTATTGCTGGTTTCTCCATAGATAGATCTTGGTGACACGTAGGAAAATTTTGAATTTCTCGCTACCTTCCCAACAAAGGGCATCATGAGCTAGGTCTATTGCATAGATTCTTTGCACGAGTAGAACACAAAGTAGTTGTGGGCGTTGATTTTGTTCAATATGCTTACCGTTACTAGTCCAATCTTGTTTCGACGGTATTGTGGGATGAAGCGGCCCGGACCGACCTTACACGCATTTCCACGTGAGACAAAGTTCCACGATTGACATGCACTTGGTGCATAAGGTGGCTAGCGGTGCCGCTCTCCCACTTTAGTCGGAACGGATTCGATGACAAGGGTCCTTATGAAGGGTAAATAGCAATTGGCATATCACGTTGTGGTTTTATGAGGTAAGAAACGTTCTTGCTAGAAACCTATAGCAGCCACGTAAAACATGCAACAACAATTAGAGGACGCCTAACTTGTTTTTGCAGGGTATGCTATGTGATGTGATATGGCCAAGAAGAATGTGATGAATGATATGTGATGTATGAGATTGATCATGTTCTTGTAATAGGAATCACGACTTGCATGTCGATGAGTATGACAACCGGCAGAGCCATAGGAGTTGTCTTTATTTATTGTATGACCCACGTGTCATTAAACAACGCCATGTAATTACTTTACTTTATTGCTAACCGTAGCCATAGTAGTAGAAGTAATAGTTGGCGAGACAACTTCATGAAGACACGATGATGGAGATCATGATGATGGAGATCATGGTGTCATGCCGGTGACGATGATGATCATGGAGCCCTCAAGATGGAGATCAAAGGAGCAAAATGATATTGGCCATATCATGTCACTATTTGATTGCATGTGATGTTTATCATGTTTATGCATCTTGTTTACTTAGAACGACGGTAGTAAATAAGATGATCCTTACAAAAATTTCAAGAAGTGTTCTCCCTAACGTGCACCGCTGCTAAAGTTCGTCGCTTCTAAGCACCACGTGATGATCGGGTGTGATAGATCCTTACGCTCACATACAACGGTGTAAGACAGTTTTACACATGCAAAACACTTAGGGTTAACTTGACGAGCCTAGCATGTATGCACATGGCCTCGAACACGAGACCGAAAGGTCGAGCATGAGTCGTATGGAGGATACGATCAACATGAAGATGTTCACCGATGATAACTAGTCCGTCTCACGTGATGATCGGACACGGCCTAGTTGACTCGGATCATGTAATCACTTAGATGACTAGAGGGATGTCTATCTGAGTGGGAGTTCATAAGATGAACTTAATTATCCTGAACATAATCAAAAGATCTTTGCAAATTATGTCGTAAGCTCACGCTTTAGTTCCACTGTTTATATATGTTCCTAGAGAAAATATAGTTGAAAGTTGACTGTAGCGATTATGCGGATAGTAGAAAGCTTATGTCCTTAATGCACCGCTCAGTGTGCTGAACCCCAAACGTCGTTTGTGGATGTTGCGAAAATCAGACATGCACGTTTTGATAACTACATGATAGTTCAGTTAAACGGTTTAGAGTTGAGGCACCAAAGACGTTTTCAAAACGTCGAGGAACATATGAGATGTTTCGAGGGCTGAAATTGAGATTTCGTGCTCGTGCCCACGCCAAGAGGTATGAGACCTCCGACGATTTTCTTAGCCTGCAAACTAAGGGAGAAAAGCTCAATCGTTGAGCTTGTGCTCGATTGTCCGAAAGTGCAACAATCACTTGAATCGAGGGAGTTAATCTTCCGGATGAGATAGTGATGTTTCTCCAAAGTCATTGCCACCAAGCTGCTAGAGCTTCGTGATGAGCTATAACATATCATGGATAGATATGATGATCCTTGAGGTATTCGCGATGTTTGACACCGCGAAAGTAGAAATCAAAAAGGAGCATCAATTGTTGATGGTTGGTGAAACCACTAGTTTCAAGAAGGGCAAGGGCAAGAAGGGATACTTCATGAAACGGCAAATTAGCTGCTGCTCTAGTGAAGAAACCCAAGGTTGAACCCAAACCCGAGACTAAGTGCTTCTGTAATAAGGGGAACAACCACTGGAGCGGAATTACCCTAGATACTTGGTAGATGAGAAGGCTGGCAAGGTCGATAGAAGTATATTGTATATACATTATGTTAATGTGTACTTTACCAGTACTCCTAGTAGCACCAAGGTATTAGATACCGGTTCGGTTACTAAGTGTTAGTAACTCGAAATAAAAGAGCTACGGAATAAACAGAGACTAGCTAAAGGTGAGCTGACGATATGTGTTGGAAGTGTTAATAAGTTTGATATGATCAAACATCACACGCTCCCTCTACCATCAAGATTAGTATTAAACCTGAATAATTGTCATTTGGTGTTTGCGTTGAGCATAGACATGGTTGGATTATGTCTATCGCAATACGGTTATTCATTTACGGAGAATAATGGTTACTCTATTTATTTGAATGATACCTTCAATGGTCTTGCACCTAAAGGAATGGTTTATTGAATCTCAATCATAGTGATACACATTTTCATGCCAAAAAGATATAAGATAGTAATGATAGTACCACTTACTTGTGGCACTGCCATGTAAGTCATATTGGTGTAAAACGCATGAAGAAGCTCCATGTTGATGGATCTTTGGACTCACTCGTTTTTGAAAAGTTTGAGACATGCGAACCATGTCTATTGGTGTATACGCATGAAGAAACTCCATGCAGATGGATCATTTGGACTCACTTGATTTTGAATCACTTGAGATATGCAAATCATACCACATGGGCAAGATGACTAAAAAGCCTCATTTTTCAGTAAAATGGAACAAGATAGCAACTTGTTGGAAGTAACACATTTTGATGTGTGCAGTCCAATGAGTGCTGAGGCATGCAGTGAATATCGTGTTGGGGAACGTGGTAATTTCAAAATTTTCCTACGCACACGCAAGATCATGGTGATGTATAGCAACGAGAGGGGAGAGTGTTGTCTACGCACTCGTGAGACCCGGCGAAGCGATCACAACGTAGAGGAAGTAGTCGACGTTCTCCTCGCGATCCGACCGATCCCGGCGCCGTTACTCCGGCGCCCGAAGTTCTTGACACACGTACAGCTCGATGACGCCCCTCGACTCGATCCAGCCGAGTGTCGAGGGAGAGTTCCACAAGACGACGGAGTGGTGACGATCTTGATGTTCTATCGGCGCAGGGCTTCGCCTAAGCTTCATGACAGTATGACCGAGGTGGAATATGGTGGAGGGGGCACCGCACACGGCTAAGGAACGATCCGTAGATCAAACTTGTGTGTTCTAGGGTGCCCCCTGCCCCGTGTGATATAAAGGAGGGAGGGGAGGTGCGGCCGGCCCAAGGGAGGCTGCCGGAGGAGTCCTACTCCCACCGAGTAGGACTCCCCCTTCCTAGTTGGAGTAGGATTGGGGAGGGGAAGAGGAAGGGGGGCCGCCGCCTCCTTGTCCTATTCGGACTGGGGAGAGGCGCGCCACCCCTGGCCGGCCCCTCCTCTTCTCCCTCGAGGCCCACTAAGGCCCATTTAGTTCCCGGGGTTCGGTAACCTCCTGTACTCCCAGAATTCCGCTTTCACCGGAACCATTCCAACTCCAAATATAGGCTTCCAATATATCAATCTTTATGTCTCGACCATTTCGAGACTCCTCGTTATGTCCGTGATCACATCCGGACTCCAACTTCTTCGGTACATCAAAATACATAAACTCATAATAACCGCCATCGAAACCTTAAGCGTGCGGACCCTACGGTTCGAGAACAATGTAGACATGACCGAGACACGCCTCCGGTCAATAACCAATAGCGGACCTGGATGCCCATATTGGCTCCTACATATTCTACGAAGATCTTTATCGGTCAGACCGCATAACAACATACGTTGTTCCCTTTGTCATCGGTATGTTACTTGCCCGAGATTCGATCATCGGTATCCAATACCTAGTTCAATCTCGTTACGCAAGTCTCTTTACTCGTCCGTAATACATCATCTCACAGCTAACTCATTAGTTGTATTGCTTGCAAGGCTTCGTGATGTGTATTACCGAGAGGGCCCAGAGATACCTCTCCACAATCGGAGTGACAAAACCTAATCTCAAATACGCCAACCCAACATCTGCCTTTGGAGACACTGTAGTACTCCTTTATAATCACCCGATTACGTTGCCAGGACGCTTGGTAGCACCCAAAGTGTTCCTCCGGTAAATGGGAGTTGCATAATCTCATAGTTACAGGAACATGTATAAGTTATGGATAAAAGCAAGAGCAACATACTAAACGATCGTGTGCTAAGCTAATGGAATGGGTCATGTCAATCGATCATTCTACTAATGATGTGACCTTGTTAATCAAATAACAACTCCTTGTTCATGGTCGAAACACAACCATCTTTGATTAACAAGCTAGTCTAGTAGAGGCATACTAGTGACATCTTGTTTGTCTATGCATTCACACATGTATCATGTTTCCGTTAATACAATTCTAGCATGAATGATAAACATTTATCATGAAATAAGGAAATAAATAATAACTTTATTATTGCCTCTAGGGCATATTTCCTTGATCTCCCACTTGCACTAGAGTCAATAATCTAGATTACATAGTAATGATTCTCACACCCATGGAGTCTTGGTGTTGATCATGTTTTGCTCGTGGAAGAGGCTTAGTCAACGGTCTCGCTACATTCAGATCCGTATGTATCTTGCAAATCTCTATGTCTCCCACCGACTAAGTCCCGGATGGAATTGAAGCGTCTCTTGATGTGCTTGGTCCTCTTGTGAAATCTGGATTCCTTTGCTAAGGCAATTGCTCCAAGATTGTCACGAAGATTTTCATTAGACCCGATGCACTAGGTATGACACCTAGATCGGATATGAACTCCTTCATCCGCACTCCTTCATTAGCTGCTTCGAAGCTGCTATGTACTCCGCTTCACATGTAGATCCCGCCACGACGCTTTGTTTAGAACTGCACCAACCGACAGCCCCTCCGCTTAGTGTAAATACGATCCGGTCTGCGATTTAGAATCATCCGGATCGGTGTCAAAGCTTGCATCAACGTAACTGCCACGATGAGCTCTTTGTCACCTCCATATACGAGAAACATATCCTTAGTCCTTTTCGTATTTCAGATGTTCTTGACCGCTGTCGATGATCCACTCTGGATTACTTTGGTACCTCCTGCTAGTCTTATAGCAAGGCACACATCAGTCCAGTACACAAGATTGCATACATGATAGAGCCTATGGTCAAGCATAGGAACATCTTTCATTTTCTCTCTATCTTCTGCAGTGGTCGGGCATTGAGTCTTACTCAACTTCACACCTTGTAACACAGGCAAGAACCCTTTCTTTGCTTGATCCATTTTGAACTTCTTCAAAATTTTGTCAAGGTATGTGCTTTGTGAAAGTCCAATTAAGCGCCTTGATCTATCTCTATAGATCTTAATGCCCAATATGTAAGCAGCTTCACCGAGGTCTTTCATTTAAAAACTCTTATTCAAGTATCCCTTTATGCTCTCCGAAATTCTATATCATTTTCGATTAGCAATATGTCATCTACATATAATATCGTAAATGCTACTGAGCTCCCACTCACTTTCTTGTAAATACAAAGCTTCTCCAAAAGTCTCAGATGAACCCAAATGCTTTGATCACACTATCAAAGCGCTTATTCCAACTCCGAGATGCTTGCACCAGTCCATAAATGGATCATTGGAGCTTGCACACTTTGTTAGCTCCCTTTGGATCGATAAAACCTTCTCGTTGCATCATATACAACTCTTCTTCCGTAAATCCATTCAGAATGCGTCTTTACATCCATTTGCCAAATTTCATAATCATAAAATGCGGCAATCGCTAACATGATTCGGACAGACTTAAGCATCGCTACGGGTGAGAAGGTCTCATCGTAGTCAATCCCTTGAACTTGTCGAAAACCCTTTGCGATAAATCGAGCTTTGTAGACGATAATATTACCGTCGGCGTCGGTCTTCTTCTTGAAGATCCACTTGTTTTCTATTGCTTGCCGATCCTCGGGCAAGTCAACCAAAGTCCATACTTTGTTTTCATACATGGATCCCATCTCGATTTCATGGCCTCAAGCCATTTTATGGAATCTGGGCTCACCATCGCTTCTTCATAGTTCGTAGGTTCATCATGATCTAGTAGCATGATTTCCGTAACAGGATTACCGTACCACTCACAGTGCGGATCTTACTCTCGTTGATCTACGAGGTTCTCAGAGCAGCTTGATCTGAAGTTTCATGATCAACATCATCAACTTCCTCACTACTTGGTGTAGATGTCTCGTAAACCGGGTTCTGCGACGAACTACTTTCAAGTAAGGAGAAGGTACAATTACCTCATCAAGTTCTACTTTCCTCCCACTCACTTCTTTCGAGAGAAACTCCTTCTCTAGAAAGGATCCATTCTTAGCAACAAATGTCTTGCCTTCGGATCTGTGATAGAAGGTGTACCCAACTGTCTCCTTTGGGTACCCTATGAAGACACATTTCTCTGATTTGGGTTCGAGCTTATCAGGTTGAAGCTTTTTCACATAAGCATCGCATCCCCAAACTTTAAGAAACGACAACTTTGGTTTCTTGCTAAACCACAGTTCATAAGGTGTCGTCTCAACGGATTTCGACGGTGTTCTATTCAGTGTGAATGCGGTCGTCTCTAGAGCATAACCCCAAAACGATAGCGGTAAATCTTGAAGAGACATCATAGATCGCACCATATCTAGTAAAGTACGATTACGACGTTCGGACACACCATTACGCTGTGGTGTTCCGGTGGCGTGAGTTGCTAAACTATTCGCATTGTTTCAAATGTAGACCAAACTCGAACTCAAATATTCACCTCCACGATCGATCGCAGAAACTTAATTTTCTTGTTACGATGATTTTCAACTTCACTCTGAAATTCTTTGAACTTTTCAAATGTTTCAGACTTATGTTTCATTAAGTAGATATACCCATATCCGCTTAAGTCATCTGTGAAGGTGAGAAAATAACGATATCCGCCACGAGCCTCAACATTCATCGGACCACATACATCTCGTATGTATGATTTCCAACAAATCATTGCTCTCTCCATAGTACGGAGAACGGGTTCTAGTCATCTTGCCCATGAGGCACGGTTCATAAGTGCCAAGTGATTCATAATCAAGTGACTCCAAAAGTCCATCAGTATGGAGTTTCTTCATGCGCTTTACACCGATATAACCTAAACGCAGTGCCACAAATAAGTTGCACTATCATTATCAACTCTGCATCTTTTGGTTTCAACATTATGAATATGTGTATCACTACTATCGAGATTTATCAGAAATAGACCACTCTTCAAGGGTGCATGACCATAAAAGATATTACTCATATAAATAGAACAACCATTATTCTCTGATTTAAATGAATAACCGTCTCGCATCAAACAAGATCCAGATATAATGTTCATGCTCAACGCAGGCACCAAATAACAATTATTTAGGTCTAAAACTAATCCCGAAGGTAGATGTAGAGGTAGCGTGCCGACCGCGATCACATCGACTTTGGAACCATTTCCCACGCAGATCGTCACCTCGCCCTTTGCCGAGTTCGCTAATCAGTAGTCCCCTGCTTTGAGTTGCAAATATTAGCAATGTAACCAAGATCAAATACCAGTGCTACTACGAGCTCTAGTAAGGTACACATCAATAACATGTATATCACATATACCTTTGTTCACCTTGCCATCCTTCTTATCCGCCAAATACTTGGGGCAGTTCCGCTTCTAGTGACCACCGCTTGCAAGAGAAGCACTCGATTTGTGCTTAGGTCCAGATTTGGGTTTCTTCTCCTGAGCAAACAACTTGCTTGCTGTTCTTCTTGAAGTTCCTTCTTCTTCCCTTTACCTTTCTTCTTGAAACTAGTGGTCTTATTGACCATCAACACTTGATGCTCCTTCTTGATTTCTACCTCCGCAGCCTTTAGCATTGCGAAGAGCTCGGTATAGTCTTTACTAACCCTTGCATATTATAGTTCATCACGAAGCCTTTGTAGCTTGGTGGCGTGATTGAAGAATTACATCAATGACACAATCATCCGGAAGATTAACTCCCAATTGCGTCAAGTGATTGTAGTACCCGGACATTCGAGTATGTGCTCACTAATGTAACTATTCTCCTCCATCTTGCAGCTATAGAACTTATTGGAGACTTCATATCTCTCAATCCGGGCATTCTGTTGGAATATTAACTTCAACTCTGGAACATCTCATATGCTCCATGACGCTCAAAACGTCGTTGAAGTCCGGTTCTAAGCCGTAAAGCATGGCACATCGAACTATAGAGTAGTCATCGCTTTGCTCGCCAGACGCTCACAACATCCGGTGTTGCTCCAAAGAAGAGTCTGGCACCTAGCGGTGCATCCAGACGTAACTCTTCTCAGGCAGCAATGAGGATGATCCTCGTTACGGACCCGTCCGTGTAATTGCTACCATCATCTTTCAACTTTGCTTTCTCAAGGAACGCATTAAAATTCAACGGAACAACAAAGACGAGCCATCTATCTACAATCAAACATAAACAAGCAAGATACTATCAGTACTAAGTTCATGATAAATTTAAGTTCAATTAATCATATTACTTAAGAACTCCCACTTAGACAGACATCCTCTAGTCATCTTAAGTGATCACGTGATCCAAATCAACTAAACCATAACCGATCATCACGTGAAATGGAGTAGTTTTCAATGGTGAACATCTTATGTTGATCATATCTACTATATGATTCACGCCGACCTTTCGGTCTCCGTGTTTCGAGGCCATATCTCGCATATGCTAGGCTCGTCAAGTATAACCCGAGTATTCTCGTGTGCAAAACTGGCTTGCACCCGTTGTAGATGGACGAGAGCTTATCACACCCGATCATCACGTGGTGTCTGGGCACGACGAACTTTGGCAACGGTGCATACTCGGGGAGAACACTTCTTGATAATTTAGTGAGAGATCATCTTATAATGCTACCGTCAATCAAAGCAAGATAAGATGCATAAAGGATAAACATCACATGCAAATCAATATAAGTGATATGATATGGTCATCATCATCTTGTGCTTCGTGATCTCCATCTCTGCAGCACCACCATGATCACCATCGTCACCGGCGCGACACCTTGATCTCCATCGTAGCATCGTTGTCGTCTCGCCAAACTTATGCTTCTACGACTATCGCTACCGCTTAGTGATAAAGTAAAGCATTACTGTATGCGTTGTATTTCATACAATAAAGCGACAACCATATGGCTCCAGCCGATTGCCGATAACGGTTACAAAACATGATCATCTCATACAATAAAATATAGCATCACGTCTTGACCATATCACATCACAACATGCCCTGCAAAAACAAGTTAGACGTCCTCTACTTTGTTGTTGCAAATTTTACGTGGCTGCTACGGGCTTAAGCAAGAACCAGTCTTACCTCGCATCAAAACCACAACGATACTTCGTCAAATAGACTCCGTTTTAACCTTCTCAAGGACCGGCGTAGCCACACTCAGTTCAACTAAAGTGAGAGAGCAGACACCCACCGGTCACCTTTAAGCAACGAGTGCTCGTGGCGGTGAAACCAGTCTCGCGTAAGCGTACGCGTAATGTCGGTCTGGGCCGCTTCATCTCACAATACTGCTAAACCAAAGTATGACATGCTGGTAGGTAGTATGACTTGTATCGCCCACAACTCACTTGTGTTCTACTCGTGCAAAACATCAAACCATAGAAAAAACCTAGGCTCGGATGCCACTATTGGGGAACGTGGTAATTTCAAAATTTTCCTACGCACACGCAAGATCATGGTGATGTATAGCAACGAGAGGGGAGAGTGTTGTCTACGTACCCTCGTAGACCCGAAGTGGAAGCGATCACAACGTAGAGGAAGTAGTCGTACGTTCTCCTCGCGATCCGACCGATCCGGCGCCGTTACTCCGGCGCCCCGAGTTCTTGACACACGACAGCTCGATGACGTCCCTCGACTCCGATCCAGCCGAGTGTCGAGGGAGAGTTCGTCAAGACGACGGCGTGGTGACGATCTTGATGTTCTGGGGCGCAGGGCTTCGCTAAGCTTGCATGACAGTATGACCGAGGTGGAATATGGTGGAGGGGCACCGACACGGCTAAGGAACGATCCGTAGATCAAAATTGTGTGTTCTAGGGTGCCCCCTGCCCCGTATATAAAGGAGGGAGGGGGAGGTGCGGCCGGCCCAAGGGAGGCGCGCCGGAGGAGTCCTACTCCCACCGGGAGTAGGACTCCCCCTTCCTAGTTGGAGTAGGATTGGGGGAGGGGGAAGAGGAAAGGGGGGCGCCGCCCCCCCTCCTTGTCCTATTCGGACTGGGGGGGAGAGGGCGCGCGGCCACCCCTGGCCGGCCCCTCCTCTTCTCCCTCGAGGCCCACTAAGGCCCATTTAGTTCCCGGGGGGTTCCGGTAACCTCCCGGTACTCCGGTAAATTCCCGATTTCACCCGGAACCATTCCGAACTCCAAATATAGGCTTCCAATATATCAATCTTTATGTCTCGACCATTTCGAGACTCCTCGTCATGTCCGTGATCACATCCGGGACTCCGAACTTCTTCGGTACATCAAAATACATAAACTCATAATAACTGTCATCGAAACCTTAAGCGTGCGGACCCTACGGTTCGAGAACAATGTAGACATGACCGAGACACGTCTCCGGTCAATAACCAATAGCGGGACCTGGATGCCCATATTGGCTCCTACATATTCTACGAAGATCTTTATCGGTCAGACCGCATAACAACATACGTTGTTCCCTTTGTCATCGGTATGTTACTTGCCCGAGATTCGATCGTCGGTATCCAATACCTAGTTCAATCTCGTTACCGGCAAGTCTCTTTACTCGTTCCGTAATACATCATCTCACAGCTAACTCATTAGTTGTATTGCTTGCAAGGCTTCTGTGATGTGTATTACCGAGAGGGCCCAGAGATACCTCTCCGACAATCGGAGTGACAAAACCTAATCTCGAAATACGCCAACCCAACATCTGCCTTTGGAGACACTGTAGTACTCCTTTATAATCACCCGATTCGTTGTGACGTTTGGTAGCACCCAAAGTGTTCCTCCGGTAAACGGGAGTTGCATAATCTCATAGTTACAGGAACATGTATAAGTTATGGATAAAAGCAGTAGCAACATACTAAACGATCGTGTGCTAAGCTAATGGAATGGGTCATGTCAATCAGATCATTCTACTAATGATGTGACCTTGTTAATCAAATAACAACTCCTTGTTCATGGTCAGGAAACACAACCATCTTTGATTAACAAGCTAGTCTAGTAGAGGCATACTAGTGACATCTTGTTTGTCTATGCATTCACACATGTATCATGTTTCCGGTTAATACAATTCTAGCATGAATGATAAACATTTATCATGAAATAAGGAAATAAATAATAACTTTATTATTGCCTCTAGGGCATATTTCCTTCATATCGTTATGTTCTTACTTCACAGATGGTTCGAGTAGATGTAGAGTATATTTATTGATGAAACACAAGTCTGAATTATTGAATGGTTCAAGTAATTTCAGAGTGAAGTTGAAGATCATCGTGACAAGAGGATAAAATGTCTATGATATGATCATAGAGATGAGTATCTGAGTTCTGAGCTTTGGCACATAATTAAGACATTATGGAAATTGTTTCACAATTAATACCACCGAACACCATAGTTTGATGGTGTGTCCGAACATCATAGTTGCACCCTATTGGATATGGTGCGTACCATGATGTCTCTTATCGAATTACCACTATCGTTTATGGGTTAGGCATTAGAGACAACCACATTCACTTTAAATAGGGCACCACGGAATTCCGTTGAGATGACACCGTATGAACTATGGTTTAGAGAAACCTAAGCTGTCATTTCTTAAAGGTTTGGGGCTGCAACGCTTGTGTGAAAAAGTTTCAGGTTGATAAGCTCGAACCCAAAGCGGATAAAATGCATCTTCATAGGACACCCAAAACAGTTGGGTATACCTCCTAATTCAGATCCGAAAGCAATAGGGATTGTTTCTTAAATCGGATCCTTTCTCGAGGAAAAGTTTGTCTCAAAAAGTTGAGTGGGAGGATGGTGGAGACTTGATATGGTTATTGAACCGTCACTACAACTAGTGTGTAGCAGGGCACAGGAAGTTGTTCCTGTGGCACCTACACCAATTGAAGTAGAAGCTTATGATAGTGATCATGAAACTTCGGATCAAGTCACTACCGTACCTCGTAGGGTGACAAGGATGCGTACAGCTTCAGAGTTGTACAGTAATCTTGTCTTGAAGGTCATGTTGCTAGACAACAATGAACCTATGAGCTATGGAGAAGCAATGGTGGGCCCAAATTCTGACAAATGGTTAGAAGCCATAAAATCCGAGATAGGATCCATGTATCAGAACAAAGCATGGACTTTGGTGGACTTGCCCGATGATCGGCAAGCCATTGAGATAAATGGATCTTTAAGAAGAAGACGGACGTGGACGGTGATGTCACCGTCTATGAAGCTCGACTTGTGGCGAAGAGTTTTTCACAAGTTCAAGGAGTTGGCTACGATGAGATTTTCTCATCCGTAGCGATGCTTAAGTCCGTCGAAATCATGTTAGCATTAGCTGCATTTATGAAATCTGGCAGATGGATGTCAAAACGAGTTTCCTTACCAGTCTTCGTAAGGAAAGGTTGTATGTGATACAATCCGAAAGTTTTTGTCGATCCTAAGGATGCTAAAAGGTATGCTGGCTCTAGTGATCCTTCTAAAGACTGGAGTAAGCATCTCGGAGTTGGAATGTACGTTTTGATGAGATGATCAAAGATTTTGGGTTTATACAAAAGTTTATGAGAAACTTGTATTTCCAAAGAAGTGAGTGGGAGCACTATAGAATTTCTGATGAGTATATGTTATTGACATATTGTTGATCAGAAATGATGTAGAATTTCTGGAAAGCATATAGGGTTATTTGAAAAGTGTTTTTCAATGGAAAACCTGGATTAGGCTACTTGAATAATAAGCATCAAGATCTATAAGATAGATCAAAATGCTTAATAGTACTTTCAAATGAGCACGTACTTTGACATGATATTGAAGGTGTTCAAGATGGATCAGTCAAAGAAGGAGTTCTTGCCTGAGATGTAAGGTATGAAGTTAAGACTTAAAATCTCGACCACGGCAGAATAGAGAGAAAGGACGAAGGTCGTCCCCTATACTTCAGACATAGGCTCTATAGTATGCTATGCTGTGTACCGCACCGGAAGTGTGCCTTGCCATGAGTCAGTCAAGGGGTACAAGAATGATCCAGGAATGGATCATTGGACGGCGGTCAAAATTGTCCTTGGAGTAAATAAGGACATGTTTCTCGATTATGGAGGTGATAAAGAGTTCGGCATAAAGGGTTACGTCGATGCAAGCTTTAACACCTATCCGAATGACTCCGAGTAGCAAACCAGATACGTATAGTGGAGCAACCATTTGGAATAGCTCCAAGTGGAGCGTGGAAGCAACGTTTACAATATGACCTAGAGATTTGCGAAGTACATACGAATCTGAATGTTGCAGACCCATTGACTAAAACCTCTCTCACAAGCAAAACATGATCAAAACCCCACAACTCATTGAGTCTTAATCACATGATGATGTGAACTAGTTTAATGACACTAGTAAACTCTTTGGATGTTGGTCACATGGTGATGTGACCTGTGAGTGTTAATCACATGGCGATGTGAACTAGATTATTGACTCTAGTGCAAGTGGGAGACTATTGGAAATATGCCCTAGAGGCAATAATAAAAGTATTATTATATTTCCTTGTTCATGATAATTGTCTTTTATTCATGCTATAAGCTGTATTATCCGGAAATCGTAATACACGTGTGAATACATAGACCACAATATGTCCCTAGTGAGCCTCTAGTTGACTAGCTCGTTGTGATCAGCAGATAGTCATGGTTTCTGCTATGGACATTGGATGTCGTTGATAACGGGATCACATCATTAGGAGAATGATGTGATGGACAAGACCCAATCCTAAGCATAGCACAAAGATCGTGTAGTTCGTTTGCTAGAGCTTTTCCATTGTCAAGTATCTCTTCCTTAGACCATGAGATCGTGTAACTCCGGATACCGTAGGAGTGCTTTGGGTGTATCAAACGTCACAACGAATCGGGTGACTATAAAGGTGCACTACGGTATCTCCGAAAGTGTCGATAGGTTGACACGGATCGAGCGGGATTTGTCACTCCGTAAACGGAGAGGTATCTCTGGGCCCACTCGGTAGGACATCATCATAATGTGCACAATGTGACCAAGGGGTTGATCACGGATGATGTGTTACGGAACGAGTAAAGAGACTTGCCGTAACGAGATTGAACAAGGTATCGGTATACCGACGATCGAATCTCGGGCAAGTACAATACCGTTAGACAAAGGGAATTGTATACGGGATCGATTGAGTCCTTGACATCGTGGTTCATCCGATGAGATCATCGTGGAACATGTGGGAGCCAACATGGGTATCCAGATCCCGCTGTTGGTTATTGATTGGAGAACGTCTCGGTCATGTCTACATGTCTCCGAACCCGTAGGGTCTACACTTAAGGTTCGATGACGCTAGGGTTATAAAGGAAGTTTGTATGTGGTTACCGAATGTTGTTGAGTCCGGATGAGATCTCGGACATCACAAGGAGTTAGGAATGGTCCGGAGGTAAAGATTTATATATGGGAAGTCTGTTTTGGTCATAGGAAAAGTTTGGGTTTTTAGGTAGCGTCTGGGACCAGGGAGGGTCCCGGGTCCACCAAGTGGGGCCACCAACCTGGAGGGCTGCATGGGCCAAGTGTGGGAGGGACCAGCCCGGGTGGGCTGGTGCGCCCCCACAAGGCCCAAGGCGCAGGAAGTGGGGAAGGGCAAACCCTAGGCAGATGGGCCTAAGGCCCACCCCAGGTGCGCCTCCCCCTCTTCCCTTCAGCCGCCACCAGATGGGATCAGGGGCTGCCGCCACCCCGGGAGGGAACCTAGAGGGCGCAGCCCCTCCCCTATAAATACTTGAGGTCAGGGGCTGCCCAACACACGAGAATCTCTCCTCTTGGTGCAGCCCTACCTCTCTTACTCCTCCTCTCCCGTGGTGCTTGGCGGCTCGCAGATAGCCACGCTCCTCCATCACCACCACGCTGTTGTGCTGCTGCTGGATGGAGTCTTCCTCAACCTCTCCCTCTCTCCTTGCTGGATCAAGGCGTGGGAGACGCCACCGGCTGTACGTGTGTTGAGCGCGGAGGTGCCGTCTGCTCGCACTAGGATCTCCGGTGATTTGGATCACGACAGTAGCACGACTCCTTCAACCCCGTTCTCTTGAACGCTTCCGCTTAGCGATTTACAAGGGTATGTAGATGCACTCTCCTTCCCCTCGTTGCTGGTTTCTCCATAGATAGATCTTGGTGACACGTAGGAAAATTTTGTATTTCTGCTACGTTCCCCAACATGGAGAGTAATAGAGCCCTCGGTCCTGACAATATCCCTGCAGAATTCTTTAAGCATTGTTGGGATTTTGTTAAAGGTGATCTTATGCGTCTCTTCAAAGCATTTGACAATAACACCTTGGATGTGGCACGCTTTAACTATGGAATCATAACCCTGATTCCTAAGATGAGCGGAGCTAATAAAATTCAACAATACCGCCCCATTTGCCTCTTCCGATGCCCATAGAAACTGATTACCAAAGTTTTGGATAATAGGGTTGCGAGGTTTACTGACAAGCTGATTAGCAAAAACCAAAATGCTTTTATCAAGCATAGAAATATTATGGATGGAATCCTCACGTTGCATGAGGTATTGCATCACACTCATCGGAAGAAGAAATGTGGGATTGTGTTGAAATTAGACTTTGAAAAAGCATACGATAAGATAAACTGGGATTTTCTTCTGGAATGTCATCGTAGTCGTGGTTTTGGGGCAACATGGTGTGGATGGATCAAGAGGATCCTACATAATGGCATGGTGAGCATTAAGCTTAACAATGAAACTGGTCCGTACTTTTAGAGTCACAAAGGGGTCCGACAAGGCGACCCCACTCTCCCTTCCTTTTTGATTTGGCTGTTGAGACCCCCTCGAAGATGGTTTTCAATGCTCAAAAAGAAAATTGACGGGCCTTGCACCTGATTTGATTGAAGGGCTGTGGCTATTCTGCAGTATGCAGATGATACGGCAATATGCTTTGAACACGATGAAGAAGCGACTGTGAACCTGAAACTCTTGTTATACTTGTTTGAACTTATGTCAAGGCTTAAGATCAACTTTCTTAAAAGTGAAATCCTTTGTGTTGGTGGAGATGATAGCGCCCTTTCCTTTTATGCCGATCTCTTTGGTTGTAGCATTGGAAACTTTCCGATGAAATACTTGGGAGCCCCAATCAGTTTCTCTTCTTTGCGTATCATAGACTGGGATTTTATGGATGAGAGATCCTGAAATATTGTGAATTGTGGATTGGAAATGCAACATCTTCGGGTGGGAGACTTATCCTTCTCAATTCCTCTCTTACCAGCATTGTGTTTTACTACATGTCCATGTTTCTACTTCCTAAAGGGTTGATAGAGAAACTGGATAAACACCGTAAGAGGTTCTTTTGGCAAGAACATGAGGGTCGCAAACTTTATCATCTAGTGAAGTGGGCCAGAATTTGTAGATCCAAAGAGAAAGGGGGATTGGGAGTGAAAGACCTCCATAAACAGAATATAAGCCTCCTTACCAAGTGGTGGTGGAAGCTGGAAACAAAACAAGGACTTTGGCAGGATGTGATCCAGGCCAAGTACTTCAAAAAAGATACGGTGGCCTCGACTAAAACTAGATTCAATGACTCCCCAATCTAGAAAGCTATCATGAAAATTAAGGATTGCTACCTTGCGGGCAGAAAAGTGGTTCTGCGATCTAGGAATCTTGCTAGATTGTGGGTTGACCCAATTGGCAAAGAGCTTCCTCTTCGACTGCAGTTCCCCATGATTTATAATATCTGCAATGATCAGGAGATCACGGTTGCTAAGTTCAGAAGTGGGGTTGAGGAGAATGACTTTTTTAGAAGACGACTCCATCCTCCTATGCTTGAACAGTGGAATGAACTCAAAACTGTTATGGAAGCTTGGCCTTTGACTGGTGAAGCTGACCAAGTGGTTTGGACATTGGGGAAGAAAAACAGATTCACTACGAAATCTGTATACGAATACTTGGAGAGAAATGTGGTAGAGGCTAACTATAAGTGGATCTGGAAAGCAAAGATTCCACTTAAGATACAATTTTTTCTTTGGCAACTGTTTCAGGATGCTATCCTGACTAGAGATGTAATGAGTAGACGAAAGTGGTTGGGGAATCCTACTTGCTCCTTCTGTGATAAGAGAGAAACATCCCAACATTTCTTCTTTACCTGTCCTGTGGCCGGAGTTCTCCGGAGAACTGTAGGATGTGTCCTAGGCACGGAGCTGTGCCCCAATAACATTTGGCAATATTACTCTTGGGCCTACACATTTTTACCTGATGGGGAGAAATTTTATACCTTTGGCTTAGCAGGGCTCTCCTGGGCGATGTGGATTAATCGTAATAGTGTCACCTTTGAGTCCAAGCAGTTGAGGTCCCCTTTTGATGTGGTTTACTCTGCATGTGGCTTTCTTAACTACTGGGCAGGTTTGATGACAGGAGCTGATCGAGAGATGATGGAGCGCGGAGCCAAGATGCTGAGAACCAATGCTTCAAACATGATGCAGATCTGTGCAGCGCCGAGGGGGGCGTCGAACTGAGAGCTGAGCACGAAGGGGCATGCTGATCTACACGCCGTTCACTTATGTTGCTAAGCTAGTCCTTTTGCCCCTACGTGGGTGTTATGTCTTTGTCTGAAGTTGGCTGAAAAACTTGTATGAACCCTTCTGGTCATGTTAGTGTCATCTGCAGGTTTTAGGGTGTCGTTGGGTTTTTGCCCCATGGTGAGCTGCTCGATGACGAATGCTCATTGTGGGTTTCCCAGCGATGCTTTGAACTCGCTTTCCCCTTTCTAGGTCTCCTTTTGAACTCTAAGACTGTTTGTATTTCCGTTATGCAAGTAACGTCAAAGGTGTTGGAGAACGTAGTAATTTCAAAATTTTCCTACGCACACGCAAGATCATGGTGATGCATAGCAATGAGAGGGGAGAGTGTTGTACACGTACCCTCGTAGACCGAAAGCGGAAGCGTTAGAGCAACGCAGTTGATCTAGTCGTACGTCTTCACGGCCCGACCGATCAAGTACCGAAACTACGGCACCTCCGAGTTCTAGCACACATTCAGCTCGATGACGATCCCCGGACTCCGATCCAGCAGGGTGTCGGGGAAGAGTTCCGTCAGCACACGGCGTGGTGACGATCTTGATGTTCTACCATCGCAGGGCTTTGCCTAAGCACCGCTACAATATTATCGAGGACTATGGTGGAGGGGGGCACCGCACACGGCTAAGAGATCTTGGAGATCAATTGTGGTGTCTAGAGGTGCCCCCCGCCCCTGTATATAAAGGAGCAAGGGGGGAGGGGGCGGCCGGCCAGGAGGGGCGCGCCAGGAGGAGTCCTACTCCCACCGGGAGTAGGACTCCCTCCTTTCCTTGTCCAACTAGGAGAGGGGAAGGAAGGGAAGGAGAAGGAGAAGGAAGGAGAGGGAGGAAAAGGAGGAAAGTGGGGCCGATCCCCTAGTCCAATTCGGTTTGGGCTAGGGGGGCCACGCGCCCTGCCTCCTCTCTTCCACCACTTGGCCCATGAGGCTCATTGCTTCTTCCTCGTATTCCCGTAACTCCCCGGTACCCCCGAAAATACCCGAATCACTCGGAACCCTTCCGATGTCCGAATATAGTCGTCCAATATATTGATTTTTATGTCTCGACCATTTCGAGACTCCTCGTTATGTCCCCGATCTCATCCGGGACTCCGAACTCCTCCGGTACATCAAAACTCATAAACTCATAATAAAACTATCATCGATACCTTAAGCGTGCGGACCCTACGGGTTCGAGAACTATGTAGACATGACCGAGACATGTTTTCGGTCAATAACCAATAGCGGAACCTAGATGCTCATATTGGCTCCTACATATTCTACGAAGATCTTTATCGGTCAAACCGCATAACAACATACGTTGTTCCCTTTGTCATCGGTATGTTATTTGCCCGAGATTCGATCGTCGGTATCTCAATACCTAGTTCGATCTCGTTACCGGCAAGTCTCTTTACTCGTTATATATGCAATGCATCATCCCGCAACTAACTCATTAGTTACATTGCTTGCAAGGCTTATAGTGATGTGCATTACCGAGAGGGCCCAGAGATACCTCTCCGACAATCGGAGTGACAAATCCTAATCTTGAAATATGCCAACTCAACATGTACCTTCGGATACACCTGTAGAGCTCCTTTATAATCACCCAGTTACGTTGTGATGTTTGGTAGCACACAAAGTGTTCCTCCGGTAAACGGGAGCTGCATAATCTCATAGTTATAGGAACTTGTATAAGTCATGAAGAAAGCAATAGCAACATACTAAACGATCAAGTGCTAAGCTAACGGAATGGGTCAAGTCAATCACATCATTCTCCTAATGATGTGATCTCGTTAAAGAAATGACAACACTATGTTTAGGAAACATAACCATCTTTGATTAATGAGCTAGTCAAGTAGAGGCATACTAGTGACACTATGTTTGTCTATGTATTCACACATGTATTATGTTTTCGGTTAATACAATTCTAGCATGAATAATAAACATTTATCATGAAATAAGGAAATAAATAATAACTTTATTATTGCCTCTAGGTCATATTTCCTTCAAAAGGGTTATGCCTGGTTCAAAAAAAATCACCACCACCAGCCAGACACCTAAACTTAACCCCTAACAAAATCTAGGGCAACCAGAGACTATACAAAACAAACCCAGACCATATTTTGCCCACCTCACCGGCACTATAAGGAATTCACAGGTGAGGGAAACTAGCGGTGGCGGAGCCTTACGAGGAAATCCTAGCGCCCTTTTTCTCATGAGGTGGAGGCGGTTGTACTTCCTTCATTTCCTTCCTACTTCCTATATCAAATGCAAGCACTAGTACAAGCAATAACAGGAAATGTAGAGGATCATCTAACCAACTGTAGCTACGTTTAGCATCACAAGAAAACCTAGCTAGGTAATGCACTAGCCATTTGATCCCCTTAGACAATGCTTGAACTCAACTAATGAAATCCAATGGCTATGTGAAAACAATCATCCAAGATGGATGTTTTAGGGTCCAAGTCTCACTCTTACCGGTACACGCTTCAACCAATTCTAAGCAGTCAGATTCCACAATCACCTTGGAACACCCAACATTAGAGATCATGTTGAACCCTCTCAACAACGCCATCGTTTCAGCAAATTGGCATTGATGACACGGTCGAATAACTCAGTGGTACCATCAATAACTTCTCCACGACATTGGTGCAACTCTGCCACGATATAAGTAAAATGCCAGCAGGTTTTCGCTTCAACAAAAAATGCAAGCACTATTTTATCTCGCTTGAAATTTATTAAGAGAAAAGGGGAACTTTCATTTCCTGCCTACTCAGCCAATTAAGAAGCATATCTATGTAGATTCGATAGTTTCATCGGTAACATAATATTAGGCGTGCTATATGCTAAGCAACTTTGTATTTTATGAACTTCTACACATGTATGCATAGTGTTATATTCAAATTTTAGCTAGGACTGGTTCTACCGCACTAGGAATTAGCGTTGTTCAACTAATGAAGTTAGGTCCGTGAGAAACTACTTATTTTTTCTAAGTGAAACATAGATCATTGTCACCATTGGTACCATAAGAAAAGCATTGAGGCAAATTTGTGGATAGGGGGATTTTCTATACACATGCCTTGTTTGTGATTAAAAAAATGAGGCAGGACCATAGAACAATAGTTCTACGATATTTTCATTAATAAAAAAAATATGTACATACGGAAAATAAAGGGTTCAAAGAATCATCCAATTCATCTTTCTGGAAACATAATAAAAACTTTAAAGGTTATCTTCAATCCAAGCTTGAAGCCTTAAAGCTTTGTTATTCCTGAGCTCATGAACCATAATTTGGAGATCTTTTTTGAGGATAACTTTCCAGTCGATCACACTACAGGTAGTGTTGTTGAAGATCACATTGTTTATTTGAGTCCATATATTCCAACAAGTCATGATTAAAATGTCCAAGCAAAATTCAGATGGGAGAGTTACAACATCAAGTTGGATATCTGAGTAGACAGAAGTACTTCTCTTTCTATTGGGAATCAATGTCTCCCAGCAATGTAGGGCAAAAGGGCAGTTCTAGAAAATATGATAGGTTGTTTCTAGAGATTGGGTGTAACAGGTCTCGCAAGCGTAATTAGGTAGCCAGAATGATTTCCTTTGGAGCTGATCTCTTGTATTAAGTCTATCATGGAGGAGCAACCGGAAAAAATAATCTCAGGATGACAAAGCTATTCCCTAGCAGATTGAAGAGAGGTGGGGTAGGGATGTTACTCTCAGGGTTTTGTACATATTTGCCATAGAGTGGAGCACCGGGAATAAGACCATTTGTTCTCGTTGTCAGATAATTGAATATTGAGTAGCATGCTTTGGAATTCCTGAAACTGTTGGTAGGCTCGGATGAAGAGAGGTGCAGGGGACTGCTTGCTTCACTGAAAGTTGATCATGTACAACAAAAATGTAGTTCTAGGAATCTTTCAATGCATTTGAAGCCACTCCAATTATCAAACTAGAGCAACACAGAGTTAACTACTCCAATAGAGCAGGTAGAGATAGCCTGGTTGTGATAATACTAAGCAACATAACCACAACATATTAAAACATATTCGAGTTGAAAAAGCAACGATTCACATGTTACACCAAGAACCATGGACAACCAATCCTACACGAAGAAATAATAACATCAATGTTGTAGTCACTGAGACAACAAGACACAGTGGCATGCTACGACAAAATGCTAAGTTAGAGGGGTGCATACAATTTTCTTATGATTCTTGATGTTTATTGAATATATGCTCCACTTTATCGGTAGTGCGTGACTTAGGCCTATGTTAGGAGAATTGACAAGTTAGGCTTGATCGACGACTTGATATATACGGAACTTCTCAAGCTTGCCTCAAAGTTTTGTTCTTTAATGTTGGTCGGAGTCTTTTTCCAGCCCCTCCCTCGCACGCGTAGAGTTTACTCAAGTGAGACTGAATGAAAGCACATGTTGGGGGGTGTTGGAGATATGCCCAGAGATAATAATAGTGTATTATTATATTTCCATTATACATAGTTAAGTGTTTATATTCCATGCTATAACTGCTATGATCCTGAAATATGCAATTCAGAGGAAAACTCATATGCACGTGTGGAATGATAAGAGGTAAACAATAGGTTCTCGGTCTCGCCTCTAAGACCGGCTCAAATGTTGTTGGTGATCATGTTTTCTGGATATTAGGATATCGTTAAGTGTAACGATAGTACTAAAAACAACATTGAGGGTATGACGTTAGAAGAACGATCATATTGAATCGACCCAATACTCATATGTTATACTATGTGATCATATCGTGTGAAATCATCTGTTATAACATGGAGTGTTAGCATGTGTTTTTAGTTCCTCGGACCATGAGAGTGTCTCAATCACTTCCTACCAGACGGTGGGCTTTGGGGTTGCTCAAACGTCATCTGTAACAAGGTGATCATAACGACAACTTTCAGGCACACCGAAAAGTTTGACAACTGACCGCACAGCTCGAGAGTGGGATTTGCTCCTCCGATGATGGAGAGATATCCTTAGGGCCCTCTCGGTGTGAAGGCATCCATCATCGTCTGGCCAGACATAGGTGACTACGTCACGGGGATGCCAGAACACGTCAACGAGAAAGAAGAACAAAACCGGTAATGGGAGCAACGGTATAGTGAGCATGGTGATGACTCTGGAGGATACCGATGCACACCGGGTTTTGTAAAGTATTGCGAAGCAAAGGGAACATCACATGATAACCAAAGGTTCACTCGAATATCATTCGTGTAATCATAGGGACCGATATGGATGTCCACGGTTCCGCCATCGGTCATTGAACGAAGGGGTTTCGTTCATGTCTATGGTTACCGAACCTATGGGGTCACAAGCTTAAGGTAATCACAATCTACTGAGTGTTAGTAGTACGGGAGTGATGAGAATATATTTGTGGAATTGTTTCATTAATATCCGGAATAGTTCCGAGAGGTTCCGGAAGCGTTTCACGGTCATCGGAAGGGTTTCAATGAATATCGGGTAATACCGGGTATTACCGATTATATATAGGTGGAAAATGTTTCCGGGGATGTCAAATTATATATATAATGCTATGAAAATGTTTAGAACAAATATATATTTAATTTAATATCAACGAGCCTAAAAATGCCAAGAGGTGGAAGGCAACTTGGGTCACAAGGGCTCAAGTGGAAAGGCGCCCCCCTTCCCTTGTGGGGGGCCGAATTGGACAAGGGAAGGAGTCCTACTCCTCCCCCCTTGCTTGGACGCCCCAAGGGGGGACTATCCCCCTTGGTGGCTGCCCTCTGCCTCCCCTCTAACCTATATATACTAGAGGATTTCCACCCTATGGATATACAAATTTTTTGGATGCCTCTTCTAGTTGTTCTGGTTCTTGTTCTAGTTGGTCCTAGACTAATTAGAGCTAGCCCTAGCCACCTCTAATCCTCATAATTAAAAGCCCAGTGTGGTTCTAATCTCCTCCCTCTAATTCTCCAGCGATGATTAGCTCTGGACGGTGAAGCACTGCCGAATCATGAAGACCGTACGCTTGTAACCAAGTAGAGAGGGCGTGCTTTCGGTCTTCCGTTTGAGGGATCGTTCGTGGGCGGTTCACGGGATCGTCATCATCATTTGATGGACTTTGAGCATGATCTACACCGACTCTTTTTCTTTCGCTGCACTTCAGAGTTGGTAATGATCGTTGATCCCAACCCTTATGCATCTTCATATTGATCTTGGTGATCGTAGGTGCGTTTTTGTTTTGTTTTCTACTACGTTTCCCAATGAGGGGTATTTATAGGCTAGGACTTGTTAACATATGATCAAGAGTACCCCTTTTGGTGTTACGTAGGAGGGGCACTTGGTAATATTTGGTTCACTAGTCCATGGTGGTCAAGAGACCGTAGAGTGATGGTGGTCCATGGCAAACTACTCCACTTATCCCTCTACCATCTTGCCTTTTTCTTCACTTGTGCCTTTTATATATTTACTCTTTGAACTTTGATAATATTTTTTGGACTTATAATATATATTCCTACAAAGAGAAAATGTTCTCTATTGATGAAAACGCTCTACCTAGAGGATACAAATATAGAAAGAGAAAAATGTTGAAATGAAATGAAAATAATAAATCCAAACAAATAGGTTGAAGATAGCAGGATCCCAGCTTCCAAATGAAGAAACTGAAACTCGAAAATGACCCTTCCGATTCTCCAAGAATGAGGCTGTGACACACCGCATACATCTGGTGAGGATCTTCCCCGTTTTTCCAGGTATGAAATATTTTACTGAAATCTTCCCATGCTGGCGATTTCCCAGGCCCACTTGATCCAGAGGGCGGCGGCACTGGTATAGACATGTAGACAACAATCAAATTAGCAAGGCCACCTATCCCTCTACAAATATGACAAGTAAGTGCAACAAATGTAGATTTCAGTACCTATGGGAACATCTTCTCGCAGTGTGTTGTTAGGCACGAGCTTCGTTTTCGGGCCTAGTGGCGGGCATGAACTCCAAGAAATGTTTGATATCAAGCCTAATAATTAGGAGTACACTTAAAAGTTTTCCAAGAGTAGGGGGAGGTGGGCGCAATGGTCCCCTTTGGCCCCATGAAGCTCCGCACTTTTTTTGGCCCTTGAAGATTTTGCCCAAAATGATTTCTTTTTTGCATGCCATAAAAATTTTAGTTGCAAGATTTTAATCGTTATAATCTATTTAGCTAACCATCATTTCTTTCTAATGGTATTTAGCTAAACTTATTAGCACCGACAAAGTTTGATCATATTTGATGTTGCAAAGTTTCAATTTTTTTTTGATTTTTTCTATTTGTTTGGATTTTACTGTTCATAGATGGTGTAAGGGCACCCTGGAGCTGAAGAACCACTCTCGTTTGGGTATGTAAATCGGTGGGAGGGTAAACCTGTCTTTTATGTATTTGGAGCCAGCTCCTGCTACGAAAAACCTGAAATGGCTGCTGCGGCTTTTAGGTCTAATTTTTGGAGCGCTCCGACCCGAGGGTCTTTGGAGCCAGCTCGGAAAATAGGGTTTTGTTTGGGCTTCCGGCTTTTCCAGGCCAGAAGTCATAGAAGCCACTAGAAGGAGCTCAAACAAACACACCTTAAGAAGAGGAGATTCCGCCCGGAAAGCTGCTGTTGGCATCGTGTGTCATGACGATAAGTGGAGTTGTATTCTTTTTTCTCTCAAATACGCACGAGTGTGTGTATTTTATATTATAGAAGGAGGTGTAAAGAGCCCTCATGCATCCGTTGTCACAGCCCTAGCCTAGTCCTTGCCTGACTCTGCATAAGCATCCTTGCATCATATTTAACCTTCCGAAACTTGAATTGAGGATTGTTGAAACCTTCGAAATCTAATTAAAAGAAGGGCAAGCACCCTTTAAATTGCATTCTGTGAATCCAAAATGCCCTAAAAATAGTTTTCTGAATTTTGGCAAGAGTTATCTACCAAACCAAAATTCTGGAACATTTTTAAGGAATTATTTGGTCTCTGAATTTAAATCAATAATCTATTTGAATTTGGGGTTATATTCATAATATATAATGAATATATTTCAAATGCTTTGAAATATTTTATGTACTTTTGGAACAATCTAGAGAGGTAACATAAAATATTTCAGAATGTTTTGGCACTGTTTGAAATTCTTTTGAATTTGAAAATAGTGGCAAAATAAAATGAAAAATAAAACATAACAGAAAAACTAAAAAAGAGCAGAGACTCACCTGGACTTCCAGAGCCAGCCCACCAGAGCCAGCCGACCAGCAGCCCAGCCCAGCAGCCACTTCTCCCCTGTCGTATTCCTCCTTGGACAGAAGGACAGAGGCGTGTGCCCCGCACGCCCGGCCACGCGCCCCGGCCACCTCCTGCTTCTCGTCGCCTCCTCAACGTCGCTTCGGACGCCACGCAGTCCGCAGCTTCCCTTTGGCCTCTCCCATCCACGCAGCTCTCTCTCCCATCCCCCTCTGCTCTCTTCCCGTACGGAGCTCGTCGACGCCGACGACCACCGCCGCGGGCACCGGCCACCCCACGCATCGCCGATGCGCCAAGAAGCTTCGCCTCGTCCCCCTCTTCCCCCTCGACGAGCCACGCATAGCCGGAAGCAGTGGAGCCTCGCCATCGAGCTCGACCCCGCTGCCTCTGCACCGAGATCGCCGGCGACCGTACGCCGTCCCCGACGCTTCCCCGAGCCTGATGAGCTTCGCCTCGACTCCGCCGTGAGCACCTCGTCGCTTCCCTCTCCTCCCTTCCTCGATTTCGTGCCGTAGCCGCACTAACCACCAGACCCGAGAGCTCACCGCCGCCGTGGTTCTCCACTGCCGTGGTCAGATCCACTGTCTCTCACTTTCGAGCGGGATCGTGCTCCGTATCTCACTAGGAGCACATAGCACCCACCAGCGCCTCCTCTAGAGCACCGCAACACCGAACCCGAGCTTCGGCCGCCGCCTAGCTCGCCGCTGCCACCGCCATAGTGCACCCCAGCCGCTGCCGCTCGTTGCGTTGGATGCGGGAGAGCCTGGGCTTCGCATTCATGCCATCCGCCGTTGATTTGGTCGCCGGAGGAGCGTTTCCGAGGCCCTCCGCCGTGTCTGGCGTTGCCAGCGATGACCCACATGTCAACTCCGGTGAGTTTGACCCTGGTTGACCAGATTTGACTCCCCTCTGAGTCACTGACACGCTGGCCCGGCCCTACTAACTAATCTAGGATTAGTGCTAATTAAACCAGGATAGTTTAGTTAGTAACTGACCTACGGGTCCCACTGGTCAGTTTGACCTGGGCCGTCCGTTGACCTGCTGAGGTCACTAGTACGTCATGCTGATGCAGTAAATATTTTCTGGGATTTAAAATAAATCAAAAAAGATTTATTTATTTCAGAAAATATCCAAAACTTCTAAAAATCATATAAAATCAACCGTAACTCCAAATGAAACAAATTTTATAAGAAAAATTATCAGAAAAATCCAAAGAATCTGTTCATTTCATTTTCATGCATGTTTGAGCAAGTTAACCTCACTGAATAGGACAATTCATGATTATGGAATAAATGGTAATTAGTTTTGGAGTTGGAATTTGCTATAGGTTTGAATTCCACTTCAATGAATATGACTAACTATTGCACTAGGTCAATTCAGTACTTTAATATGACATATCATTCATATGAATGTGCATTGCATTGATTGTGGTTCCTTTTGTGTTTGTCGGTGGTTGTTCCCTCTTAGTAGACGATGTTTCCAACGACGTGTTCGATGACACCGATGAAGAAATATACTATCTTCAGAAGTGCCAGGCAAGCAAGACCCCCTTGTTCATTCCGATACAATCCCACTCTCTCTCTCTGCTCTCTTTTACTGCATTAGGACAACAACGATTCAACTATTACATGCTGTGGTAGTTGAACCCCGTATCCTCTGCATGACCTGTCATTGCCACAGTAAATAGATGAAACCCACTAGCATGAGTAGGAGTTGTTTGAGCCCTGATGTGCCTACTCATTCATGCTTGTTTGTCATGCCTGCTATTGCTTAAAGTTGTGTCAGGTCTGGTTCATCGGGGATGAATTGGAATGTTGTGAAACATGTCCTACTGTTGAGAGCTAAGTGTGTGAACACAATTTGGTAAAGGTAGCGGTGAGAGGCCATGTAGGAGTACATGGTGGGTTGTCTCATTGAAGCCGTCCTCAGGAACCGAGTTCTGTGTTTGTGATCCATGAATAGCTACTACCACACATTGGGTTCCGGTAACTCGTCCCCTCTCGGCTTATTAATCAACCTGATCTCTGGCCCGGGAGTTGCAACTAGTTTACGGTGTTTGTAGGTAGTGTTAGTAGTCTACCAAGTGGCACCCGATGCAGGTGGGCTTGGGACAGACTAGGCCTGATGCACGGTGTACCAAGTGGCACCCGGATGGTGGGCTTGGGAACCCTGCTCACATCATTTGGGGCCGTGAGCGACACCCCGGCCGGATCTCCTAGCGGATGGAACCCGAATAGGCGATAAACCTGGATGAGAGACTTGTGTGGTTAGTCACGTCGTGGCCGACTCCCTCGCTAGGCTTCCGCTTGAAGGTTGCCGAGATACACGAGGTGTACATGGCGGTAAGTGGCGAGAGCGTGTGTGAAGAAGTACACCCCTGTAGGGTTAACATTATCTATTCGAATAGCCGTGTCCGTGGTAAAGGACTTCTGGGTTGCCTGTACAGTTCATAGACAAGTGAAAGTGGATATTCTAAAATACGCAAGATAAGCGTGAGTGCTATGGATGGCGTTCTCGTAGGGAGACGGGAGCGGATCCATAGTGGTGTATTGATATGGTGAATATGTGGACTCGTGTGCACCACCTCAAAAGAGTTACTTGCAGTCATAGTTCAGGATAGCCACCGAGTCAAAGCTGGCTTGCTGCAGTTAAACTCCACCACCCCCTTTGTTGATAATGATGCATATGTAGTTAGATCTGATGTAAGTCTTGCTGGGTACATTTGTACTCACGTTTGCCTATTTTTATGTTTTTGCAGAGAGACTTCTGTCTCACTAGTAGTTCCGCGTGGACTTCGATGTTTAGCTTGCTACCTCAGCTACGATCTTGTGCCCTCGGCAGGATCTAGTAGATAGTCAGGCTTCTAAGCCTTTTTCATTTTTAGTTGTCTATACTCAGACATGTTAAGCTTCTGCTTGTGCTTTGACTTGTATGCTCTGAATGTTGGGTCGTGAGACCCATGTTTGTAATATCTCGCTCCTCGGAGCCTATTGAATAAATACTTGAGTTATAGAGTCATGTTGTGATGCCATGTTGTATTTGCACATATCGAGCATATTGTGTGTATGTTATTGAAATGCTTCATGTGTGGGATCTGACTATCTAGTTGTTTATCCTTAGTAGTCTCTCTTACAGAAATGTCTCCTAGTGCTTCCATCGAGCCATGGTAGCTTGCTATCGCTCAGGAAAACTTAGGCTGGCGGCATGTGTCCTTCTTCGTTCTGTGCTGTCCCTTCGAGAATGTCACGCGATGAATACGAGTCCTGTTAGCCCGCTTCTGCCCGGTTCACCGAGTCCTGCTAGCTCAGTGCTACTGACTGGATTCATTTCGATGATGACCGACACGCTCGATCTTTGGGTCATGGATGCTGTCCCTATAAGTTTGTGCCACTTTGGGTTTACGACTAGCCATGTCGGCCGGGCTCCTTATCATATGGATGCTAGCGACACTATCATATACGTGTGCCAAAAGGCGCAAACGGTCCCGGACAAAGGTAAGGCGACACCCGTGGAGATACCGTGCGTGAGTCCGCAAAGTGATATGAGGTGTTACATGCTAGATTGATGTGGCATTGAGTCAGGGTCCTGACAGCTTTGGTATCAGAGCTTGACTGCCTGTAGGATTACCAAGCCAAACTGGTCGAAGTTGAGTCTAGAAATTCTTTAGTTATATAAGGGAATTGATTGTTGGATGGAACGTAAGGCTCTTTTTACTCCTTATCCCTCATGCCTTTTGATCCGAGTCATCTTATCTTTCCTGCGGGGTTAAGGAACTAGGCTTTCTCTTCTTTCTATCAGGATCACGTGTTACTAATCCGTAGACTTATAGGATTGATGGTTCTAAGATTCAGTTCGGTTCCTACTACTCCCATGTATTCATAGCTGGCCTCAGAATCTTGATGTTGTGATGATCGAGTGGTTATGCTACCATTTTGTAGGATGTCTCAAATATTTTCGAGCATTTACAGCCGTTATGCTGTCCCAGTCATCCCAAGTTTCTAAGCAATCCGATGCATTTGCAAAATCCTTTCCCTCTGGTTTCGATGTTCTTCTACGCCAGGTTAATCACACTAATTGCTGAGTTGAGGTACCCTATTGCCTCGACATATATATTGGAGTTATTATCAGCCATGTTTAGTGTCCCAGTGTGATGATTCTGGCCATCATTCTCGAAAGCATCCCATGATGCCATTTAGTTGGTAGGTATTCTATTCCTGGGCTCTTGAACCCGAGATTCACCCTACTTACCTCATGTTGTTAGTGTTTGCTAGCTCCTTTAGGTTATTAGTAACCTTTGCGATAGTCCTCGATGTCCGTGGTATTTCCTTCTTCCAAATACCATATACTGCTTATGGCAGAAGTTCCTAGCTGAACCGAAAGATCACAATCAGTGTGCTCTTGTCGAGTTCTCGATTCTATGTTGTGACTCTGTCAGTCCTACTTCTCTGCATGAATTGTCTGGAAGAAATATGTTGAACTTGTTCTACATTCTAATCCATGCATCCACAACTCAGAAAATCATATGTTCTTTTGAGTTGTCCCCCTTTAGTTGTCTTATGACCTCGTCTACCAATTGATAGTCAAGAGTATGCGTGCATTCGTTCAGCGATGCCTATTATTCTTGTGGTCCGTCAAGCCATCCTATTCGGAATGACTAGGAGAAACAAACTCCAGTACTTCATCCATATCCAGGATTGGGTCAAAGCAGTTGTGTTCCGCAGATCAAATACTAATCCAGTTTTGGTTCTGCTCTACCTTGGAGTATTACCATCTTTATATCAAGGATATCGTGGGAATTGCATACCATCCTAAGAACTCTTGATACAGTGATACTTCTCGCCGTCATCATTCATCCCTCGGTCCCCATGTTATTGTAACCGGAACGCCAACAAGTGAATCATGATGTGTGAAATCAATACTCCTAGCAACCTTGTTGCTTGGTAGTTAATGGACAATATTCTCATTCTTAGCGTGTTGGTTAATGAATCATCATCCTGAGATTGATTGTGCTACCTAGTCCTTGTTCCCGGTGCACTTTTCGATCAATGAGTCAGGATAGTGTCAATCCTTGCTTATTCAGTCATATCGTTGCCCTGAAAAGCAAGATTGTTCTCGAGCTTAGCAACATATCGGTGGTACGTGATTTTCCGAATATCTTCTCGGAAGTATCACCAGGTTGTCACCTGATCGCTATGATTAGTTCGTGGTCAAGTTGGTTTCTTGTAAACCAGACATTCTCCAAGAATCTGTGTGGGATACCCCTGAGCTAGTTGGTCAAGCTAAACAACAACTTGGAGAGTTGGAAGATAAAAGCTTGTCCGATTTAGTTCATTGTAAGGGATATCTTGTATGTGTGTTGTAGAAAGATGATTTCTTCATCGATTGGTCCTCGTGATCAGTTGTTGAACCTATCGTCTTGCCCAAACCTTGATTTGAGTGTGGGCCATCGTCAAATCAAGTTAGAACCAACGATATTCGTAATGTTGTCTTACCCGTGGTTGATTCCTCGAGCATACACCATTACATTTTTTTGGTCTGACCAATACTATCACGTTGTTCACATAATGGTGGAAGTCCAGTGATATGGAAATTCCGATGAGTTGCTGTTGAGCCCATCAGCGGCATTTTGTCTCCTCCATGATTCGTGTTGAACATCCAGCTGGTGTTGGAAACTTTTGAAAGCATTTCTTCATGCCCCGTTCATGAAGTATATGTTTGGATGAAAGAAGTGACTTCCTCTCATTCATATGCATTCAATGCAAGTTGCCGCCGTGGATCCGAGAAAGATTGTTTTTGCTTCCTTTGGAATCGTCCCAAGTCAGTCATGCATGTGCAAAGTATATTGTGGTTTGGTAGATTAATTACCTCCATTCCATATGTATTCCCTAGCATACCAAGCCACTGATTAAGTTGTTCGAGGAGAAGAAGTTTCTTCTTAAGAGCATGCCTTATGCAAGGACTTCGATATCCTCAATGATGATTCCCAACCAGAACTCGGTAGTGTTTTATTGTAAGACTACCACGTGGTCATGCTTGTCTGGGACATCGTGTTCACATGTGTGTAGCAGAACAAGCTCATGCCTTGGAGTTTGCTATCATAGTTCATTTCCCGAGAATCTCGCAACGTCATCCTGTCAATTTGTGTTGCAAAGTTTCTTTTCCAGACATCATGTCTGAAATATCCTATCACCAACCATATCTGAATCTCAGCAGATGTGATGGTTGGTACTTTTCCAAGATATGTGATGTAGGCTCTGGCAAGGTTGATGTTTTGGCCGAGACACCTAGCCAGAAGATCTATCATTGTAGTATCTTGAATGAGCAATTTGCCCATCTTCTCTATAAGGATTTCATGTGACGTTTCTAGAAGTGTTCCTTATAAATCCTTTCTCTTCCGAAGTCCGACCTATACTTGATGGCCACGTTAATGCTTCAAGTATGACTGTGGTATGTAGAACATCAAGGAGAACATTAGAAGCGGAGTGCTAAATGTTTCTCGGTCAATCATCCAGATTTTGATCCCTTGGCCCCGCTAAGGTGAAATCTGAGAAGGTTATCTTCCTTTGCATCTGCATCGTCCATCGCTGTTCATCATGGTAGTACGTTGTGTTACCAGGATCCTTGACACGGATATTGGTAAAACCTTGATGAATATGGAAATGCTCAAGTTTTGGAGAGCACGCACAAGCGCTAGGTGTTAGCACCGGCACTAACTGGGATTGTTCCCAGTTTTCTTCGGTTATGCTATAACCTTTCAAATAGTGGATTCACTCTCTACTGTTAAGCTTCTCCCCAGTGACTAGAATCGTTCCCGGCATTTGCATTTTGTTCCCATCTTGCACCGTCATTGTGCCATTCTACCATGGGTCCCATCCATTTCCGATGATAAGCAAAATCATCCATTGCGTTGTCTTCAACAAGGTAATCCACATCATCCATACTAGTCTGGGTATGTCATGCATACGGACTCCTTCAAATGATCGATTATGACTTGCCATAAGCTGGTATAAAGAGCTTCAATGATCTTGAAATCAAAGGTAATTCTTTTTGCCACTTAAGGGATGATTCTACGAGCCACCTCCTCTAAGATGTCTCGTTATGGTATCATGGCAATTCAACTCCTCGCTATGTTGACAACCGTTCGACACCTTCTTAAGTGTGGACTTGTTGTCTATCTAGCGAGCCCTCATCATCTATTTAACTCCATCCCTTTGGATAGATGCTTCGTGCCTCGGCTTGAGAGATGTTTCTATGTCTCATTCCACGAGTTGATCTTGTGATCATTAAGATGATCCATCTATGTAGACATGTCTCGCCTTTTGTCCTCGTGATGGATGAAGATCTCGAAAGCAAAGACGTCAAGATCAATTTGAGTCAACAAATCAACAACCTCGAGAAGATAGTTGGATCATGAAGTTTGAGTTAGCTTTGTATCCCCTCTGTCTTCTTACCTCACGTCTTGAATCTTGGGACAAGATTCTTGTTAGTGGGGGTGAGTTGTCATAGCCCTAGCCTAGTCCTTGCCTGACTCTGCATAAGCATTCTTGCATCATGTTTAGCTTTCCGAAACTTGAGTTGAGGATTGTTGAAACCTTCGAAATCTAATTAAAAGAAGGGCAAGCACCCTTTAAATTGCATTCTGTGAATCCAAAATGCCCTAAAAATAGTTTTCTGAATTTTGGCAAGAGTTATCTACCAAACCAAAATTCTGGAACATTTTAAAGGAATTATTTGGTCTCTGAATTTAAATCAATAATCTATTTGAATTTGGGGTTATATTCATAATATATAATGAATATATTTCAAATGCTTTGAAATATTTTATGTACTTTTGGAACCGTCCAGAGAGGTAACATAAAATATTTCAGAATGTTTTGGCACTGTTTGAAATTCTTTTGAATTTGAAAATAGTGGCAAAATAAAATGAAAAAGAAAACAGAAAAGAAATACTAAAAAAGAGCAGAGACTCACCTGGACTTCCAGAGCCAGCCCACCAGAGCCAGCCGACCAGCAGCCCAGCCCAGCAGCCACTTCTCCCCTGTCGTCTTCCTCCTTGGACAGAAGGACAGAGGCGTGAGCCCCACACGCGCGGCCACGCGCCCCGGCCACCTTCTGCTTCCCGCCGCCTCCTCGACGTCGCTTCGGACGCCATGCAGTCCCCTGCTTCCCTTTGGCCTCTCCCCTCCACACAGCTCTCTCTCCCATCCCCCTCTGCTCTCTTCCCGTACGGAGCTCGTCGACGCCGACGACCACCGCCGCGGCCACCGGCCACCCCACGCATCGCCGACGCACCAAGAAGCTTCGCCTCGTCCCCCTCTTCCCCCTCGACGAGCCACGCATAGCCGGAAGTAGTGGAGCCTCGCCATCGAGCTCGACCCCGCCGCCTCTGCACCGAGATCGTCGGCGACCATACGCCGTCCCTGACGCTTCCCCGAGCCTGATGAGCTCCGCCTCGACTCCGCCGTGAGCACCTCGTCGCTTCCCTCTCCTCCCTTCCTCAATTTCGTGCCGTAGCCGCACTAACCACCGGACCCGAGAGCTCACCGCCACCGTGGTTCTCCACCGCCGTGGTCAGATCCACTATCTCTCACTTTCGAGCACGGAATCATGCTCCGTATCTCACCAGGAGCACGTAGCACCCACCAGCGCCTCCCCTAGAGCACAGCAACGCTGAACCCGAGCTCCGGCCGCCGCCTAGCTCGCCGCTGCCACCGCCACAGTGCACCCCAGCCGCTGCCGCCCGTTGCGTTGGATGCGGGAGAGCCTGGGCTTCGCATTCATGCCATCCACCGTTGATTTGGTCGCCGGAGGAGCGTTTTCGACGCCCTCCGCCGTCTCTGGCGTTGCCGGCGACGAGCCACATGTCAACTCCGGTGAGTTTGACCCTGGTTGACCAGATTTAACTCCCCTCTGAGTCACTGACACGCGGGCCCGACCCTACTAACTAATCTAGGATTAGTGCTAATTAAACCAGGATAGTTTAGTTAGTAACTAACCTACAGGTCCCACTGGTCAGTTTGACCTGGGCCGTCCGTTGACCTGCTGACATCACTAGTACGTCAGGCTGACGCAGTAAATATTTTCTGGGATTTAAAATAAATCAAAAATGATTTATTTATTTCAGAAAATATCCAAAACTTCTAAAAATCATATAAAATCAACCGTAACTCCAAATGAAACAAATTATATATGAAAAATTATCAGAAAAATCCAAAGAATCTGTTCATGTCATTTTCATGCATGTTTGAGCAAGTTAACTTCACTGAATAGGACAATTCATGATTATGGAATAAATGGTAATTAGTTTTGGAGTTGGAATTTGCTATAGGTTTGAATTCCACTTCAATGAATATGACTAACTGTTGCACTAGGTCAATTCAGTACTTTAATATGACATATCATTCATATGAATGTGCATTGCATTGATTGTGGTTCCTTTTGTGTTTGTCGGTGGTTGTTCCCTCTTAGTAGACGATGTTTCCAACGACGTGTTCGATGACACCGATGAAGAAATATACTATCTTCAGAAGTGCCAGGCAAGCAAAACCCCCTTGTTCATTCCGATACAATTCCACTCTCTCGCTCTGCTCTCTTTTACTGCATTAGGACAACAACGATTCAACTGTTACATGCTGCGGTAGTTGAACCCCTTATCCTCTGCATGACCTGTCATTGCCACAGTAAATAGATGAAACCCACTAGCATGAGTAGGAGTTGTTTGAGCCCTGATGTGCCTACTCATTCATGCTTGTTTGTCATGCCTGCTATTGCTTAGAGTTGTGTCAGGTCTGGTTCATCGGGGATGAATTGGAATGTTGTGAAACATGTCCTACTGTTGAGAGCTAAGTGTGTGAACACGATTTGGTAAAGGTAGCGGTGAGAGGCCATGTAGGAGTACATGGTGGGTTGTCTCATTGAAGCCGTCCTCAGGAACCGAGTTCTATGTTTGTGATCCATGAATAGCTACTACCACACATTGGGTTCTGGTAACTCGGCCCCTCTCGGCTTATTAATCAACCTGATCTCTGTCCAGGAGTTGCAACTAGTTTCTGGTGTTTGTAGGTAGTGTTAGTAGTCTACCAAGTGGCACCCGGTACAGGTGGGCTTGGGACAGACTAGGCACCTGATGTACAGTGTACCAAGTGGCACCCGGATGGTGGGCTTGGGAACCGTGCTCACATCGTTTGGGGCCGTGAGCGACACCCCGGCCGGATCTCATTGCGGATGGAACCCGAATAGGCGATAAACCTGGATGAGAGACTTGTGTGGTTAGTCAGGTCGTGGTCGACTCCCTCGCTAGGCTTCCGCTTGAAGATTGCCGAGATACACGAGGTGTACATGGCGGTAAATGGCGAGAGCGTGTGTGAAGAAGTACACCCCTGCAGGGTTAACATTATCTAATCGAATAGCCGTGTCCGCGGTAAAGGACTTCTGGGTTGCCTGTACAGTTTATAGACAAGTGAAAGTGGATACTCTAAAATACGCAAGATAAGCGTGAGTGCTATGGATGGCGTTATCGTAGGGAGACGGGAGCGGATCCATAGTGGTGTATTGATATGGTGAATATGTGGACTCGTGTGCACCACCTGAAAAGAGTTACTTGCAGTCGTAGTTCAGGATAGCCACCGAGTCAAAGCTGGCTTGCTGCAGTTAAACTCCACCACCCCCTTTGTTGATAATGATGCATATGTTGTTAGATCTGATGTAAGTCTTGCTGGGTACATTTGTACTCACGTTTGCCTATTTTTATGTTTTTGCAGAGAGACTTCTGTCTCACTAGTAGTTCCGCGTGGACTTCGACATTTAGCTTGCTACCTCAGCTATGATCTTGTGCCCTCGGCAGGATCTAGTAGATAGTCAGGCTTCTAAGCCTTTTTCATTTATAGTTGTCTGTACTCAGACATGTTAAGCTTCTGCTTGTGCTTTGACTTGTATGCTCTGAATGTTGGGTCGTGAGACCCATGTTTGTAATATCTCGCTCCTCGGAGCCTATTGAATAAATACTTGAGTTATAGAGTCATGTTGTGATGCCATGTTGTATTTGCACATATCGAGCATATTGTGTGTATGTTATTGAAATGCTTCGTATGTGTGGGATCTGACTATCTAGTTGTTTATCCTTAGTAGTCTCTCTTACCAGGAAATGTCTCCTAGTGCTTCCACTGACCCATGGTAGCTTGCTACTGCTCTGGAACACTTAGGCTGCCCGGCATGTGTCCTTCTTCGTTCTTGTATCATCCCTCGGAAATGTCACGCGATGAATACCGAGTCCTGTTAGCCCGCCTGACCCGGTTCACCGAGTCTGCTAGCTCGAGCTACTACTGGATTCATTCGCCGATGACCGACACGTTCGATCTTCGGGTCATGGATGCTCTGTCCTCGTAAGTTTGTGCCACTTTGGGTTTACGACTAGCCATGTCGGCCGGACTCCTTATCATATGGATGCTAGCGACACTATCATATACGTGTGCCAAAAGGCGCAAACGGTCCCGGACAAAGGTAAGGCGACACCCGTGGGGATACCGTGCGTGAGGCCGCAAAGTGATATGAGGTGTTACATGCTAGATCGATGTGGCATTGAGTCGGGGTCCTGACATCCGTTTACATATTACAATGCCTATGTAACATCCACCCCACCCACGCTGAACTAAACAAGTATGGCAAACTCCTCCCATTCACCTACATTGGCAACGCCACAAAGAACGCTGTGGTATCACACTTGAATAGGCCATCCATCTTCCACGTGTATCTTTCATGTCGCATTCCTGTGTTTCCATAGCTCCCATATCACCAGCAGGAATAGCGTCCTGACATCTTTCCTGGCGGCCTTGTTTCCAGTTCTGTCGATGCACCAGTCCTGAAGTAAGTGAGTTAAACATTGTCGGCGCCCATTGGGGCCTGCCCAAGGCCCGGATCAGCACCATCCACGGATCAGCACCATCCATGGAATTGTATTCTTCTAACAAAGATGACTTCCAAGACACCACTAAAAAAAAATGACTTCCAAGACAGAGTTGTTTCTTATGTAGGTAACTTTTATCTCTGCGAATCAACCTGTGGTTGAGTTGGTTAGGTGGACAGTGGTATTCCCAACCCACCAGGGTTCAAATCCTGGTGCTCGCATTATTCTGGATTTATTTGAGATTTCGCGATGCGCTTTCGATGGGAGGAGACGTTCCGTCGACGACGAGGCGCCTCTGGTGACTTCGTAAATCTCAAGATGATATGCCGGCTCGATCTCTCGGAGGTGCTCATAGGGGTAGGGTGTGCGTGTGTGCGTTCATAGGGATGAGTGTATCTTGGCGCAGTATATGAAAGCGCTAAGGTATCATCTTGATGCTCAAAAAAAACTTTTATCTCTGCCTCGTTCTTCAATGGTGCTAGATTTCTGTGATCTGTGCCTCGTTCGCCGACCAAGTCTAGCACCATCATAGAATCACTAAACACTCTTATATTTCATTACGGAGGGAGTACTATATATGCTTCTATCAATATTTGAATTAGTGCTACACTAAACCTACACTGGGATGTGGTCCTGAATTTTGGTTTTAGAATTATTTCCCCACTAAGCCAAAGGCGGATGAGGATGGTCATCTTATGAAGGGGATCGGGGTGGCCTCATTGTTGGATATACCCTGTCGCTGCGCTCTTTCTGAAAATCGACCAAACAAGCAAGGTGACCAAGCTGCTAAAATCTTTTTTTTTCAGCTACAGTTTCTGAGACACCGCCATACCATTGTTGAAAGCAGTGTTTCAACCAATGAAATCCATCCCATTTATGGCACCTAGAAGGTCTACGGTGTGCCCAAGCAAATGACAAAAGTGTCAAGTGATAAATTGCATACAGCTTCTTGGCAATTCAAACACAACAAAGTAGTTGCACAGTCACGTCACACTTTATACAGCTTCTGCTCAACCGTAAGCAGCGGCGATACGATGAAGCGCATTCAGCTCTTGCAGCGCTAGAGTTTGGCAATGCAAAATACAAAGTTTGCATGGATATGATGCAAATAATGCATCCACCTGGACATAACCCACGTAGTTTTCACAGCCACTGAAAATACCAAAGACAAAAATGTACACGATGCGCTCGATCTTCACTTGTCGGATTCTTTCTTCGGATGGATGGCCTCAACGATAGCTTCGATCTCTTCCTTGGCACGTTCAAACACGCCCGGGCCTTTGACTTTGCTGACAGGCGTGTCCTCACTTATATCATTGCTTGTACCATGAGTTTCGTTCTCATGGGTCTTCTTATGCATGTTTGCCTCACTGTGTTCCTTGGAATCCTTGTGCAATTCTGCAGGTAAATCAGAGCGGTGGATAAAAATCAAGACGGGGTACTAAACAGAGCACTACCAAAGAACCTCAACTACCATGTATGAGGAAAGTAACACAAAGAATCAGGAATAAAGGAATTGAACACTAGAGGCTTTAAAGGAGGTACGATTATCCATTATGCCCTTCTTGTATCCTTATTGATACATCCTTCAATCGAAATGGTACCTTGTAGTGAAGCTATATTTCCGAAACATCTTTTATACCTGATGAATTTTTGTCCACAAAGTTCTATTGTTTCAGTTTGGGTGATGTTAGGTTATAAACCATAAAATTGTATGCTCAAGAAGTCCTCATTATAACTTAGACAAAGCTGAAAATCCAAATGTTCTTTGGTCTTAGAAATCCCTGGTACACAAAACAGAATTTCCAAACTCGATTTCAGAGGAGGTTCTATTATCCTTTGCCCTTCTTGCATATACTTAATTTCTCTTTCCTTCCATCAAAATGGAAGGCCTGCTTTGTATACAGCTTCTAGATAAGTGCTATTTCAGAAACATTTTTCATGCTTGAATTTTTGTACACAAACTATTGTTTCAGTCTGGGTGACTGTTAAGTTATCAACCTCAAATACATATGCCCAAGCTACCTCCATAACACCTCGGACAAAACTGAAAATTCAAATGTTCCCAGTCTCAGAAGACAAAACTCCTTTACACAGAACACTACTCTTCTCAACAAGGTGAAGTCTCCCACAGAAGCCTACAACAGCTTAATAGTTCATCACTGCAAATAAACTAACTGAATATGCAGAACAGGAACAGCAAACAGAAGGTTCCCGTGAGCCTATGTCTTAGCATTCAACACAGAAGCACTGTTTCCAGTCAAACCCTGTCAGCTCTCAAGAATTGAAAAACTTGTGGATACGAATGAGCTCTCAAGAATTGAAAAGCTAAAACTTGAAAAGCTACGGTGAGCATAACCTAAGGTATGTAACAGGAAGCAATACTTGTCAAAGTTAAATTAGGCAAAATGACTTCAACTTAAGTAAATTACCACCCTCCTTCCTGCGGGGACTGGAATGGTGCTCCATCTTATCGTGAACAGCCTCCACAAGAGCCTCGATCTCTTCCTTGGCCCGTTCAAACAGATTGGGGCCCCTGACCTTCTCCACAGGCGTGTTCTCGCTTATGTCGTCGCTTGTTCCGTGCGTCTCCTTTTTGTGGATGCTGCCTTTGTTCATTATTCGCACCACCACTCTGTTGAAATATGCAACAGCTTTCAGTGTCAGTAGTAGTGCACAAGAAACTAAAATGAAACAAGAGATTTGCACTCGACCAAAAATGCCTTTATACAATGAATGAATGAATGAATGAATGAATTGGAACAGCAACACGTGGCGCCAAGCTTGCTTTGCAGGAATGCGTAAGGGTTAACTGTAAAAAGCACCAAGTACCCCGAGATCAAGAGGTTAAGCATCTACAGTACTTCGGTAACAAACAGGAAATTTCTAACTAACTGGTATTGGTAGGCTACAAGTTCAGAAAACCTGCACAAATCGACATGGTTAGCTTACTGCGGTCCCAGCTAACCGCGACGAACTACCCTTTAGGCAACAACTCTCTCCACTAGAGACGGCAAGAAATGTTAATCATTCATCGGCTGATCCCATGTAGTACGAGCGATCTAGCCTATCCCGGGATCGGGCAAACACAAACAGCACGTGTACAAGGATGACAAGAAAGTTTTTGAAACAAAGCGAGAGAGGTAGAGAGAGAGAGATTCGTGCCTGTGGGGGTGTGTCGTCGCCGGCGAGCCGGCGCGGCGAAGTCGATCTCCTGCGTGCTCCGGCCTCCGGGAGGGGAGAGATGCGGACCGTGGCAACTGGCAATTGGGGAGAGGAGACGATAGGACAGGAAGGGAAGTGGGAGAAGAAAGAGACGGAATTATTCCTCGGCCCAGGCTGAAAGCCCATGTAAAGCCCACTTATGGTCTGTTGACCCACATGTCAGTGAATAGGGCTCTCTGGACTATTCACCCACATGTCAGTGATAGGGCCGTCGGAAGAGCCGCGCGGCTTTCTTGACCGTCAGGCAGGGAACATCGGGCCCACTTGCCAGCGTCGCTCCCCTCCCGCCCGGCGGACAGACAGGCGACAAGTGGCCAGCGTCCGCAGAGACCCCGTCGTTACCGACTCGCCGGCCGCCGCCGCAAGGCAGACATCCAGACAGACGCACCCGCGCTCTCCCGATGTCTGGGGCCACCGCCGCGGGCGCGATCGCCGCTCTCCTGCGCGCCCACCGCCTGCCCATGCTGCATTCGCCGTTCGCGTGCTCGCTCGCCGCCGCGCGCTCTCTGGGCGCGCATCTCCCTCCCCGCGCCCCGGCGGCCGCCGCGCCGCTCTCCTCCCGCCTCTCCCTCGCGCGCCTCCGCTCCGGCGCTTCCTGTACGTATACAATCGTAATTGCATAGTTTACTGGTTGCGCCTCGGCTGTTCGACGTAATGCCTGTACCCGTGGTGATCCTTCCAGCGCGCTTCTTCTCCTCCTCCTCCTGCGCCCCTGGCAGCGCTGTCTCTTCCTCGGCGGCGGAGCACGAGGAGCCGCCGAAGTCAGAGCTCATCTTCCTCGGCACGGGCACCAGCGAGGGCGTCCCGCGCGTCAGCTGCCTCACCGACCCCTCCAAGACTTGCCCCGTATGACCATCCACCTACATCTCGTTATCAACCGCCGGTGGACTCGCTTTGTTCTGCTTTCTCATGGTGGTCGGCGTGATGTTGGCTGTTTGTTTGTCATGTCCTGTTCGCAGGTTTGCACCAAGGCAGCAGAGCCGGGGAACCGGAACCGAAGGCGGAACACCTCCATTCTCCTGCGCCATGTTACGCCGTCTCGCACCTCTAACATCCTCATCGACGCTGGCAAGTATGCACTACTTCTTGCACTGCCAATTGCTTCTCCTCTCTTCCTCAACAAGTAACGGATTATCATACTTGAAGCTAGGGCTATGGGTAGGAATAGTAGAAAACACCCAGAGTGTATCACTGTTTTGAAGCAGAGTACCTGAAATTTCTTCCATTCATAGTAGCTGATATAGAGGCTGTTTTTGAAAATAATGTGCATCTACAAAGTAAAAAATAGTAATGAGTTATCACACCCTGATGCCTTGTTCTCCTGTCAGGTTTTTCTACCATTCCGCACTCGAGTGGTTCCCTGCTTTTGGGTACTGAACTGTTCACGTCCTCTATTAGTATTTATTTTAAAGAAACGAAGTGTTGTTAACGTTTGCTGCTGATCTTCAGGTTGAGGGAGATTGATGCTGTCATTATTACTCATTCTCATGCTGATGCAATTGGAGGTCTGAGTGGTTCCAACCTTCTCAACTCCTATGCACCTTATAATTGAATGCTTGTACCATTTTTAAAAGTCCCGTCAAGTGTAAATGCTTTCCGCAACACAATTTTGTTTCTATTAATCGAGACGAGAAACCCATCATCCTTGTGGCCTTTTCCTTTCCAAAAAGATAACAGCGTGAATGGTGCAGGCCTTGATTGTCTTCGTGATTGGACGAACAATGTCCAGCCCTCCATCCCAATTTATGTGGCACCGCGTGATTATGAGGTTTGAAAATCTTGTACTTAGTTATGTCGTATGTTATTTTTTCTAGCATTACAGCCTCAGAAAATTTTATGCAATACATGAAAATCCATTATGCCATTTTATTAAAAAAATCATGGCCTTCCCATTTTTAGTTTTATATATCTTTACAGCTGGCTCAGTTTTCTTTCCTTTTCCCCTTTGCTGGTTTGTATCAGGTGATGAAGATGACACACCACTATTTGGTCGACACAAGTACGGTTATACCTGGTGCTGCAGTTTCAACATTACAATTCAACATTATGAAAGAGGAACCATTTACTGTTCAGGATCTTGAGGTTTGTAATCTGAAACAACAACTTCAAAGCAAGAAGTGGACTTATACTTCTAAGCTGTTCGCTTACAAAATACAAATGATATTCTCCCTTTAGACTCAGTGAGATGTAGTAAGGAAATTGTCCATGTAGTCAGGTATACAAATGTGCATTTAACTCCTTTACTTTGGTCAGTTATAATGGGATGGGATCACTTAATTGATTGATAGTGTTGTTAGTAACAGCCAATAGGGCAATTTACCAGCGCAATTCAGACAAGATGCCTTCCAGTAAGTTTGAGTAAATCTGTTTTCATTGACGGCTCGAGGTAATATGGAGAACTTTTTCGGTAGAAACATAATATGGAGAACTTACCAACCTGTGGCTGTTGAGCTAAGTAAACCTGTCATGAGCTCAATTTTTATGTATCCTGCTCAAATGCAAAATTACTTATTCATTATGTCTGTATGTGTTGAGTATACTTGGGATTCATTACAGAGTCTCCTGTTCAATTTATTTTCCTAAAGATGTAATGTCTACATTTCAGGTAATTCCTTTGCCTGTATGGCACGGTCAGGGTTACTGTTCCCTTGGTTTCCGTTTTGGTGACATATGCTACATAAGGTAGATTGAGTTCACTGGAAGGCCTGTTTATTGTAACGACTTGTGTTGTTTGTAGGCATCTTATCTGAATTGCTCTGATGTTTGCAGTGATGTCAGTGATATACCTGACGAAACCTATAAACTTCTGGAAGACTGTCAACTTCTTATATTGGTATTCCTTTTTTTCTTTTCTTGTTTTGCATCTCTGGTTGTTAAACCATGAAATTGTTTCATTGGACTGTTGTATGCCGCTGACTTTGTTTTCTTGTGTATCTCTGATTTTTGAATCATGAAATAGTTAGATTCATCTGAAAGATGTACATTTCTTATGCTGCTAACTTTTGTATTGACCTACTTGTGCATCTCTCTTGAGTATTCACTGTTGACTATGAATTGGATTGATCTTGGTTTTATGTAACTTACTACAGGATGCTCTTAGACCTGATCGTTCTTCTTCAACACACTTTGGATTACCTAGGGTAAGTTCTAACACATTAGTTCTACCTTCTTACTATTTCACTGTATCCAGTTATGATATATTCAACTATACAGGCCCTCGAGGAAGTCAGGAAAATCAAACCAAAAAGAACACTGTTTACCGGTATGGCCTGACTAACCAATCATTTTGTTGCTTCTTTTTATACTAATTTATAGTGAACTTTTTTTTCCTTACAAAATAGCTCAGGAGTTGTATTGAGATTAGGGCATGGGATCTGTCGTTTTATTCCAACTCCTTTGGTTGGTATCTAATGGGAATTATGTGCGGGAAAATGACAGAGAAGTTTATTCCATTATTTGTATAGTGGGAATTGATGCAAGATTAGACAAGAGATGATGACACAAGTCATGATGAAGGGGTTAAGATGTCATCACTAAAACAATTCCCTCCCAATTCCCACCCTTGTTAATAAAACGGTGGGAGTTGGACTCTCAACTGTCATGCCTAATCCCTCATCAATTCCCATGCCCCCTAACCATATGATGGATTTAAAGTCTCATACCCCTTCAATCCTCACCCCCTAGCTCTAATTACACCCAACCAAACATGTTGTCAGTGTCAGCTCTTAAGTGCATTTTGGAGTTTCTCTGGATCCACAAAACATAACGCACTCTTAAACAGACTGCACAGTTTGCAACAGAAAACTTTAACATGATTTAGTTTACTGTTGAGAAATGTTACCGATCTGTTGTTTAATGGACATGATTTCATCTAGAAAAGTAACAAGGGCGAACATTTGATCTCCTTAGGGAACTGTTCAATAATTTTATGGCTTCGTTTTTGCAAGACAAAGCAAAACTCTTAACACACGTTGACATTGTTATTTCTTACTCTTGCAGCTTTTGATGTTAGATATAGTCCCTCCATTCCTAGATATAGGGTGTATAGTTTTTTGCTCGAATATTAACGCACGGGCTGGGAAGGCAAATTCCGTTGCTTTTGGACGTAAAAGCCCCTAGGGGGACCATATGAGACTAGAGGGAAAATAGGTAAATCGGGGGATCCTCACTCTCCTGATCAGATTTGTTAGGAGCTAGGGTTCTGCCCGGTCTTGGCCGTAGGCAGTAGGGGAAAGCGGGGGCTGGGCGTGGCGATGAGCGGCGCCGGCGGTTGGCGCCGTCATGGGAGAGGAGGAGATGGCGGCGGCTAGGGTTAGAGGCGGTGGGGTTCCGGCTCCGGGAGCAGGCGATAGAGATAATAATCTTCTTATTGCTTAATTCCAAAAGAGTCTTACAGCCTATATTTATAACCTAAATAACTTGCATAAGAATTAACCTAAGATAACTTGCATAAGAATTAATCCTAAGATAACTTGTGGGCTAAGATTGCCGGTGGGCCTCTACGGCCGTAACACTTCTCCCTTTGCACAAACAGCTCGTCCTCGAGCTGTAAGGTGGGAAGCGCTGAGGACTCTCGAGGCGATCAACCAGCGTCAAACACCTTCTCAACAATTTGGGGTGGTCAGGTCGGCGGCGACGGCGTCCTCCGGAATGTAGTCTGCAACCTCCAGGTAGAAGAGTCGCGGGCAGGCATGGCCGGGCGTGTAGGGCTCGTCGCAGTTGAAGCACAACCCTTGGAGGCGACGCTCGAGTAGCTCGGCCGAGGTGAGCCGGCGGAATGGGCGTCCGCGGTCGCGGCGAGGGCGCCGCAGAAGCTTCTGTGCAGCCGACCTGCGCGAATCCGCCCGGTAGCGACCAATGTCCGGGACGGTGATTCTCGCTGGATGGCCACCGCATGGCGCCGAACGCTGGGCGTAGTACATGGCCGATCGGAGATCCTGGGTCGCGAAGCTCCACGCCGACGCGAATGTGATCCGGAAGGCCGCCGACGAAGAGCTCAGCCAGCGCAGGCCGCCACACTGGCGCGTGACACGCCAAGGCACGAAGCGGTCGGCGAAATCTCGCACCGTGGAGGTGAAAGGCGCGCCCAACTCGCCAATCGGCTCCCGCGTAATGGCGGTCCGGCGAAGAAGGCACAGCGCGGAAGCGCTCCCACGAGGGCATGCCGCCTCGTCCCCGCCGGCGGCGAGTACCATGTCTGGCGGCCTCGCGGAGATGGTAGGAAGCCGATAAGCGCCCGGCGGGTGTGTTGCCATGAAGAACTGGTCACACTGATTGAGCCAGTTAAGCGGGTCGTCCGAGCCATCATAAGTGGCGAAGTCGAGCTTGGCGAACCGGGGCGGCTGCTGTTTTGGCGCGCCATGGCCCACTGCCTCGGCGGTGCGGAGAGCTGATGACGGTGCTCGGTCCATGGTGGGAAGGCCGGCGTAGTTCCCCGTGGCGCCCGACGCCTCAGGCTACAACTGGGAACCCAACGGCGCCGGTGGAGGGGACGTCCCGTGGAGCCAGCCTGGAAGTGGAGACGGTGACGACGGAAAGCGGACCTCCTGGATCGGAAGTCCGCTCGGCGGATCGCCAGAGCTAGGGCTGGGTGGGCGGTGGTGGCACTCCACGGTGGCGCAGAGGAGGGACGGCGCGGCCGGGGACGGCGCGGTCGAGCCGCCATCGCGGGCCTGGTGGCGGTGGCGGTGCGGGTGGCGCCGCTGAAGTGCGGCGGGCGCCATCGGGCGCGGACGGGCTGCCAGATCGCCATCGCGGGCCCTGGCGGCGGCCGGCGGCGCGGGTGGCGCCATGAAAGTGTCGTGCCGCCATCGTGGCTAAGCGTCGTGCCGAGGCCGCCGGAGGAGAAGCGCCGGAAGCCTCCGGTGATGACCCCAGATCGAGTACCAAGCGGCGCCTTGACCCACGGCCACGGTGGATGGAGTGGTGGAGGTGCCCGTCACGGACTTGCGGTAGAGTGGATGCCTCGGACCGCGGCGACGAGGTCGTTGAGCACGCCGCCATGGCCTCCGTGTGAACTCTGCCGCGGGTGAGGGAGAGCGACGGCGGCGTGTGTTGGACGGGAGTTGGTGGCGCCGTGTCCGGCGCGGTGCCGGAGCCGGGAGGTTGGCGCCGAGAGCGACGCCGTGGCGCCCGCCGAGAGCGAGGCCGTGACGCCCGGCGCGGAAGCGGCGGCGGTGCTGGAGTTGGCGGCAGCGGAGTGGTGGAGTTGACGGGCAGCGGCGGTGGTGGCGGTAATGGCGGAATTGGAGGCGGCGAAGACATGGTCGAAACCCGGTTACCTGATACCAAGGTGTTAGGAGCTAGGGTTCTGCCCGGTCTTGGCCGTAGGCAGTAGGGGAAAGCGGGGGCTGGGCGTGGCGATGAGCGGCCGCGCCGGCGGTTGGGCGCCGTCGCGGGAGAGGAGGGAGATGGCGGCGGCTAGGGTTAGAGGCGGCTAGGGTTCCGGCTCCTCTGGGAGCCGGGCAATAGAGATAATAATCTTCTTATTGCTTAATTCCAAAAAGAGTCTTACAGCCTATATTTATAACCTAAATAACTTGCATAAGAATTAACCTAAGATAACTTGCATAAGAATTAATCCTAAGATAACTTGTGGGCTAAGATTGCCCGGTGGGCCTCTACGGCCGTAACAAGATTACTTCCATAAATATCGCCCTTGCGTTAATATTCGAGCAAAATACACCCTGTATGTAGGAACGGAGGGGGGTATGATCTGTTAAGAAACGCGAAATAGAGAGAGGTACCGAGAGAAATTAACACGATCGGCTGGGCATGCAAGCTACACGATCTGTTAAAAGGGAAAAAAAGAATATCGATTCCTAAATCTAAGGGATTTCATGTGTGGGAGCTGATCGGTGGAGGGGTAAAATTGACAACAAAGGCAATACATCCTCTATTCTGTTTTTTTTTCTCAAAAAACTATACATCTTATATCTAGGAACGGAGGGAGTAGTATATCACCTCTCAAATACTTGTCCAAGAAAGTAATGAATTGCGCCTGAACACATTAAATCTCAATATTTATGTCGAACACAGTTCATAATTATTGATTCCAGGAATGGAGTCAAACTTTATCGCAATCTTTTCTTCTTGACATGGAACTATGGGAAGCTTGTAGCCTTATTTGATCAAATGACATGTGCCTCATCTTCCATTATTTTGATTATATTGCTATTGTTTTAAACTGGACTGAGTGGTATCTTCAGGAATGATGCATTTAATGGACCATGAGAAAGTGAACGATGATCTTGCCAGGCTGATGGAAACAGAGGGGCTTGACGTCCAGCTTAGCTATGATGGTCTCAGTATACCTGTAAGGCTCTAGAACTATTGGACACACGCGATATGTTATCTTTTGGGCACTGTTGAACGGTGGTTACAGATTTTCTGTAGTTTCATTTCAGTAAAATGATCACAACATGTAATCCGTTGAACTCCTCACGTCAAGCTTTCTTTTTACTTATCTTTCTCCCCTCACCCATCCTCATCAACAGAGGAATCATATGTACTAGCAAATTTAGTCCTTACATCAATGATGAAATAAAGTTTCAGCACAATGGTTTGTTTCATATTTTCTGGAGTTGAGACTTCTTATTTTTTTTTGGTATACTGTATTTGCACCACTATTAATGGATTTAAATAGTGGATCCTTCCCCGGACCCTGCACAAGCGGGAGTTACGTGCACCGGGCTATTAATGGATTAAATAGTTCTTGTAGATGTTTTATCAGACCATTCACGTAAGGATAAGGTTAGGGACCATATACTGAAGCAGTTCATCAGGGCTTGTGTCTCATACTCTACTTAAGAAGAAAAGGAAGAAAGATGAGTTGATAAACAATTTAATGGGCAATATCATACGCGACAAATAGTTACTGGGTACAGATGAAACTCCTAGAATGTCTTACATTGGTGATTCACACTGGATCCCAGCAAAAATTAGTGATTTCTTTTCTAGGTCACACACACATCATAAAAGGCAGGTGTTCAGGAATCTACTACACTCCAGCTGCTTGTCCTAGTCGTTCCCTTAAGATCTTCACTCCAAAGTACCTGAGCATAAAGTATGATTAGAAGCCATTACAGTTTAAAATTGAGCATTTACTTTGCCAAATAAGAAAGTTATGTTCTGCATTAAGTACCTGCCCATCATCATGACCGTGGCTTGAGGGTTGGTCCCTGGTGACCTAGAGAACGTTGAGCCATCAACAACCCGGAGCCCTGAGACTCCAAGCACTCGGTGCTGCTGGTCGACCACCTTCCCTACATGACACCCACCATGGTAGTGCCAGATGGTGATTACCGTGTCCTTGCAAAATTGCTCCAGGGATTCTGTGGTATTGGTATGCTTGGGTATCAGATTCACGTTAGCCCGCACGCTCATGTTGAGAACCCTTTCCATTTCATATCCAGCATCATCAGGAGTCAGATGAGCGAAACTGTTTGTCTTCAATATTTTCTCAATGGTCTTGATGCCATAGACACAACGGCTGAGATCTTGTGGATGGCTGAAATAGTTGAAAGTAACCGCCGGGTTGTTCTTGACATCAGTGTCTGCAAGGACAAGATGGCCTGTAGACAGTGGACCATCGATCTTCTCAAGGATAAAACCACCCTGGAACACCTCTTTGGGTAGACTAAGTTTGTTATGTGCATACTCCCTGGCTAGTTCCAGGCTTCTTTGCTTCGGAGGAACTGTGGACAGCTGTCCAATCTGTATTGATAGGAATGTAGTATGGTGCATTGGATCAGCAACGGCAAAAAATAAAATAAAGGAATAACTTCACATGATTAATTATGCATGCAATGATGACATAGTTATACTTGCATTTCAAGACATAAGTTTCATTTTGACTCCTAGTGAATGATATAATTATAATTTAAGGCTTCAATAACTTATGTTGCATACCCACCTACCCATCTTAATTCTAGATTATCATAAATAAAGCTTCATACAGTGCAATCTGAATCTTGTGGTGATATTACATAATTTGGGACTATGCAAGTAAGTAGTAAGATTGGTGCCAAACCTCAGCAGACATGATTCCGTGGTGGCAGTGGATGCTTTCTTCAGACTGGCCAAAACCACTGCTGGCCTCGATGAACACACCAGCTTCAGTTATTCCAACAGTCTCAATCAGTGACTGCCGCGGGGGGCTTTTCGTAGGTATGAAGATGGAGTTCATGGGGTTGTCAGCCATCCCTTTCCCCACATACTTGTTGTGGAGAACAACAGGAATGTTATGATTCTTAAGATCATTCTTTGGCCCAATCCCACTGAGCAGCAGCAGCTGAGGACTGCCAATTGCACCCGAAGAGACGATGATCTCACTATCCTTGTTGTTGTTGAGGAGTGCCTGGTGGAGTCTCCCATCTTCATCGGTGAACTGTACACCGATAGCCCTTGGTCTCAGTCGTCCTGCATCGGAGTTCATGTTATTGAAAAAGGGTACATGATGGTCTATCGCTGTGTATGTACACTTTCTGTTGTAGAAATTCTAGACTGTTTTGGAAGAGAACAAAGCTTCTAGGAGCTTGGCTCTACCTTGTTGCGAGCTGAACACTATCTTGTGCACACTAGCGTGAAGCAGGACCCTCATGTTGTTAGGGTCTCCAGCTGCAAGCAAGTCGGCTGCTGTGTGGCGGTGGCCATTTGCATCGAAGATGGTGCCACCAACCTTGGTCCCAGAAACATGGTCATAGGTGTACCCATTGAAAGGGGATACACCTGCTTCAACAAGCCCATCCCGCAGTGCAGCCTGCCAAGGCGCGATCTTAGGCCACTGGACAACCTTGTCCTCTACCCAAGGGTAGGACTCATTCACCAGGTCTTCTTCCCAGCCAACATCCTGCACGAAGCTGTTGGTCCAAGAAACACAAGGTATGTAAGTATCAGGTTTGATGGAATAAGTAACTTGCCTTCAGCAATAATACTGAGATGATATTTCTGTTTTTCTTAAAGACACAATGGCATGCTTATCAATTACAAATGTATGTTTGCTAATTCATCTTCATGGGTTTGGTTTTGCTAATGCGATATATGTCAGAAACTTATTCTTGGTTCAAACTTTAAGTCGCGCTGAACTGTACTGCGGTTACGGTTATCTCTTGGGCTTTGCTTAGCTATCATAGTTACCATGGGCATCAAAGAATTGTTGATATGCCCATGTGATTTTGTTTTGTTGCCTCCTTCAATAATACACCCTCTGTGCCTAAATATAAGACATTTCTGCTGTTCAAATTGAATTATATAGCTGTATGATTCCAACAGGAAACATGTGATAGTACTATATTTAGGAACAGAGGTAGTACTATATAGCTGTATGATTCCAACATGAAACATGAGTCATTTTTATATGATTTTAATTCTGTGAGAGAAACAGAGCATGTGTTACTGTCAGGGCCAGTTATTACTTTGCACTACCAAAGCCGAGGCACTTAAATGCAAATTAATGCAGTACCTTCTTGTTTTTCTATGTTATCAAGTTGCCCACGAGTGCCAATTTGTACGCAGGTACTCATTGTTAAAAACACTGCCAGTTTTGCAACTACACTGAAATAATAACCAAAATATAAGTGGAAGAATGTACTACTGACAAGACCCAAATTACTAAAGCGGATAAAAGTGAATGACAATATTCTTCTCTGCTTTACTGAGAGGGGTCGGCCCCCTTTATATAGCAGACAGGACTTGACAAGCCGGCAAGTCTATTCAAACTCTAATACGATATCTGAGCTGATTGTACTCTTTCCTAACAAACTTGCTTAATCAACTAGGACTCTAATTAAATAAGACTCCACGTTTGATGATGAATACAATATCTAAACTGACTGTACTCTTTCCTAACAAACTTGCTTAATCAACTAAGACTCTAGTTAAGGGACAAGACTCCATGTTTGATGGGCTGGTCCACATAACAATAAGGTCATGGTCCAATCGAGAGCAGTGTCGGGTATGGTAATGCAGAGCATAATTTTTTTTGGCAGGGTAATCTTAGTACTTTGGGGAGAAATTTGAGCTGGTTAGACTACGGTTTATTTTGTGCATGTAAGAACAGTTGCTCTTGCTGTCCATTTCAGCAATCTGCAAATGCAGAGAGCTGGCTATAGCCGCATACTACATTGCTAGGGTGGCAGCACTCAAGCAGACCTTTGCATTTATTTTCTCCTGGCGCTATCACTGTTCACTGCCCTGCATTTACCCTAGATCTGACACTTACTGGCCCGAAAGGGACACGTCTTGTGCTGCTGCATAGACTGAATCATGACATGGCATTTTACCTAAGCTAAATTGATTTTGGTAACACTGCATTCACGTTTGTCATGCATAAACAGAGAGAAGAATGATGATGAACAATCAAGAACAATGATGATGCACAACCATAACAATGCATTGCGCACCTTGAGCTGGCCCGGCTGTAGAAGCCAGCATTGATGCAGGTACCACCGCCCAGCACCCTTGCCCGGGCGTTGATGACGCCGTCGGTGGAGACGAAGGCCTGCGACGAAGAGTCTGGCGCCGTGTTGCTGAGGCCAATGTGGAAGTTCTCCATGTAGGAGATGTTGCGGTTGCCGTAAGGGGATCCACCCCTCTCCAGCACGAGCACCTTGTACTTGAGCGACAATGTCGCCGCCAGGGGGCAGCCGGCGGTGCCCCCGCCGACGACAATGTAGTCGTACCTGTCGTGGCGCATCGCGGGGAAGCTGCTCGCCTTCTCGAGGGGAGGGAGGTTCCTCAGCGTGAATGGCGGCTTGGCCGTGCCCCTACCTGCAGGTACAGATGTTCCATACTGTTTGTTATTGCTGGCTTTGTTGTTGGGCTCTGAAGTTCGCAAGTTCTAGCTTGTTCTTTTTGGCAAAAGAATGTCCCAATCTAGTGGTTGAGCACTTGGGCTAATGTACTCGTTAACTATTTCATCAGGGCCTGGTCTCCTGGTAGTATGCTACTCCAGATAAACAGGTACGCCTTTTTATAGCATATAATATACTCTGTCCATTCCTTCGTGTACTCTATTTTCTAGCAAAATATATAAATATGTGAATAGTGCATGGTCCTCTATCTATTACAAAAAGGAAAAAACACAATCCGATGAGACAATGACCGGAACCAAAGTGTCCTAGGAGAGAGGTCCATCCACTGAATCTGAATGAGCAAGCGACTTGTACTAGGAGAAAGAAGGAAAACAGAAGCTGAGAAACGCAGGTGCAGCATTGCTTGCTAAGCGACCAATCAATCTCCCAGGCAGCATTGCAAGTTCTTCACCGGGAAGAGCGGAGCAGAGGTGTTTGGATGGAAGCAGAAACGCTCAAGAAACGCGGACAGCATGGAGGCAGAGGATGAGGCCCGCACCTTGGGATAATCCGAAGAAGCAGAGGCAGACCACAAGCTTGATGCAGAGCGAGGATGCCGCCTCTCCCTTGCTGCTGGAAGCCATGGAACCCGAGAAGCACCTGCCAGGCTAGACCGTGGATTGGTGTCGACGACGGTGGCTCTACCTGTCCGCTTCCTTCCAGCTCGCTCTGGAGCTCTCCAAGGTCGCCCACCGGACCTGAGACCCGTTTATGTAGGCGGCGCCGGAGGGGAGGACCGGAGGCCAATAGAGTAGCGTGTGCGCATTGAAGAGAGCTCACCAACCGCAGTAAGTACCATTGAATGCAGAGGGAGCACTGCCCCGGTACAACTGTGATTTATGGGCTTCATCAACCAACCAACCAATGCAGGGCTGCGCCGGAGGTACCCACACCCACACCACCCCTCCATTTACAAGAATGAATGACTGTCGTCTCCATCTTTCCAGTTTTCTTATGTTTCTCTGTGCATGGCACCCGCCCAATTGGTCTCGCCAGCGCAGCATTTTCTTTCTTTTTGGCAAACTAAGGTTAGGAGTATGGATGATGCGTTCTTTTAAAATGGAGACAGTCCTGTTCTGTAGCAGATGATGGCGTGCATGAATGCCAGTTATTCCATAGAAAAAGGCCAGCTGTAGAAAATGCACTGTGCTGTTTTTTATACCAGCTGCAGAAAGGGTGTGCTGCTTGCTATCTTCTTCTTTTTTAGCGGGGAAGTGTCTGCTGCCATGTCGACGTACCATGCTGACGTATCTCCCTCCTGGTGGCTTCAACTCCGAGACCATGGTTCCGATGAAGATTATTCATGGTGATAAGGTATTTGACTTCTTGTATTCCAGTTCATCCGTGCAAACGAGTTAGTACTACCATCCCTGAAAAACCAAGAGTTAGAGTTAGGAAGCACAATATAATATATTTCCAAGTGTTTCTTCTTCCAAAATACTTCCTCTGTCCGGAATTAGGTGAAGCTATTGCTTGTGACAGTATGATGCATTTTACAGTAAGCTAAAGGCAGAACAGGTTTGAACTGACCAATAGTGGTGTCCAATCTAGAGTAGTAGTACATGGATTTATATTGGCACTGATGTAGGACTGATGGCCATAACAAGAGAGAGACAAGGATGTTAAATGCTGCATTCTTCATTTGGTTAGGACACCACACCCCGTAAGATAACCAGGATCGACATACCTAGGCTTGGTACAGTGCTAAGGTATTGAAACCCCCATGTCCATTTTTGATGTCCTCACTTGAAGTGGAGTAAAGAAACAATTAGACATCCACAATCCACCTACGTTCTTGAACTATCTTAAGAAAAGCAACTATTAACTGGAAAGCAAATGAACAGTATAGTATTCATGAGCACCAGCAACCGCCTCTGTATTCTGCAGCAAAACAATTGACACACAAGAAAAGAGTGAAGCCTAAAGTATCACAGCTACCCCGCAGCTGCAGGTTGCTCTCTTTCCATTCGCCTGCTAGCATGGAACCTGTGAGTTGCTGTTAGGACTGAGACACATAATGCGTCCTACTGTATACAGACGTGCCACCTGCGCTAAGCCGCTCTCTCTTTCTTTCCCTCGGAACGTATGACCTGAGAATCGGGAAATAATAACCAGAAAGTACTACTGCCATAGTTGTGCACTGCAGCTATGTCAAGCTGCAAGGGGTTTGGGGTGTGTTTTCCTTGCCCAAGTTTCCCTGCTGCAGCTGTTTGTTTCTGAAACTGGGTCTGTTAATCTGTCTGCAGATTTGAAGAAAGAGACATGCATCCTACTCTCCTCCCTGCTCTTTAAAGCTCCCCGGAGCCGGAGGACACGGAAGGTTTGGAATGGTCACGTCTTGTCCATCATCATCACATGACACCTACCAACCTGATCAAGGCACTCTTTGTCATGTGGTACGTACGAATTTACAGGTAAATAGGCACGCCGCGTCAGTGTCGGTTCACAGTAGTTTTCTACAGACCTTTTCACCTTCACACACACACACACACACAAAGTGGATGTAGAAGTAGCAAACAGATCAACCGCAATGGCTTCCGAGTTCTTGCTAGCCATGCAGTTCACTAATGGTCCTAATGAAATGATGCAGTCAAAGCAGGATGCTCGAGGTCAAGGCCCTGCCCCTCGCTTACTGTACCGTAATGATGCAGGAGGACGCCCCCTCTCCCTGATAAGAGAATGAAATCCCAAATTCTCGAATAATATCGATCAATCATGAAGAAGATGGGGGCGACAAAACATGGGTATATATAGTGCATCGTCTTCCCTTCTTTGAAGACGCTGACCGTCTTGTTTTCGTGTCAACAGTGCTTAAACAGGATCCTAAGATAAGAGTGGCATGGGCAAGGATGATGGATCTCGCCCCTTATTGAGTCGTGTGGGGTAATTCGCAACCTCCTCCCTGCCGTGGACTTGAATGGGGATCATGAGATGCATATGGACGGCCAGCCATCGCCATGGCCATGGCATGGGGACCCCGGCGAGCTGCGCTCCAGTGCCTGTCGCGAGCTCTGCGCCCGGGCGCGCGCGCACCTACCAACCAGTGAGAGCCAGCCCACCACCGCGGCACCAACCTACGCCTGGTCGCGCGCCCACGGAGTTGAGTGAGCTGCTGCTCGTACGAACCGGTCCATCCATCGTCGGCGTGATCACCGCGAACAGTAGTTGCCGCTGCCGCGCCGGTCGCCCGTTTGGGCGGGCCATTGGCGAGGGCGATTGATTCACTGCGCGGCTGGCCACGGCACGGCTGTTGGTCGACCGTGAAACTGAAGTGGCTGCCCGTAGGCGGGGGGAAGCTGTCTGTCGACCGATGGGAATGAATGATGGCAAGTGGCAGCGGGATGCTTTGCTTAGCTGTGCGATACGGTGCGCGCTTGAATGAGGCGGCAGAGGAGCACATGGGGTGGCGGGGGGCAAGGGAGGTTTACGCCTGTGCGCCCCAGCTCTGGCCGCTTGCCCCCGTCCTGGACGCAACCGCGCGTGACCCCCGTGCGTGGCGACCGCCCGATCCGAGCGACTCCCTCGTCGGCTCGGCTCACCACTGTTTACGGTCTCGGTAACCCATGCTGCTCCTTAGCAGTAGTCTACCGCTGCTCTTTCGTGAATGATCGGCTGATTTACCACATGCTCTCTCGGTGGAGACGAACTCTGACGCCAAGTTACCACCTTCACCTGGTTGGTCATCCGGTGGAAGTAAGTAGTAATGCACGATCGTTTTTCTTCCACGTGGGTCAAAACATTGGAGAAACACTCGCAAAGCTGCGATGCCCGGTTGCCCCGACGCCGTACGTTCGCGGGAGCAAAAACCATCGTCGTCATAACGCGGCTGATTGATTGTGTCGTCCCAACGAACTGGCGTCACCATTTGGCGAGACGTTTGAAATGGGTGGCTTAATTTGGTTCACACTTCACACCATCGCCGTTGACAGGCCAGTAACGAAGCGCACTAGTTGATATTGATTACCTGATGTTAGTTGCTGAAGTACTAGTTCAGACCTAGTAGGACTTCAAATGGACTGGAAGGCCATCATGCAAGCTGTTAATAACTATATATAGTACGACCTGACCATGACCAGCACGCGGCGAGATTTTTAATTTTTGTATATATTGTTATTACACTAGCAAAATAGCCCGTGCGTTGTAACGGAAGAGAAAACATAACACACACTCTTAACTCAACAACCATCACTCAAGACCACAATAGGTCCATCTTCTTTATTTTTGCGAGGAATCATATTTGTGTTGCCGCTTATCCTCCTTCTCACCCTCGCCGGTGATGGCCTCGGTGTTCACACAAAACAACAAAAAATGTGTGTTGAATATGGTTAATCCTAAGGCGTCTCTCTCTCCCTCTCTCCTCCCTCTCCCTTTCTCTCTCTATCGCTCGCTTTCTCTCACTCTCGCGATGAGAAATCTATTGTTTTCCCTTGCGACATTTTTCAGAGGTATGCACGTGTAGTTATCGATGTTTTCTTTTCTGTATATGGTTATAGTGGAGTGTTTATTTGCAATCCGGATCGCCGCCGGTATGAAAAAACGGATCTTGCGCTAATAATTATAAGTTTGCTTCCATAACAATATTTTAAAAATATTTAACAGGTAAAATTGACATCATATTTAGATTCCACACATTTTTCTAATAAAATTTCATATATAATATGTTAAAATCGAAGTTACGGTTTAAAAGATACAGATAATTTAGAAAATCATTTGGTTTGACTCAAATATATTCTAAAATAATATTTAAAGATACTTAAAAAGGTAAAAATAATCTCATATTCATATTCTACATATTTTTCTAATCAAATTTCATATATAACATGTTCAAATCGGAGTTACGGTTTAAAAGATATGGGTGGTTTTAAAAAACATTTGTTTGACTTAAATATGATCCGCGGATGAATTACCTAAAACATCAGGGGGGTTTCGAAAAATGTAAAATAACGGTCAGGTGTGACTTAAATCCGGACGGCGGGTTGATTTCAAGAAATGATAGGGACTTTTGTGTAAAGTATGAAAATAACGATCCATTTTAACTTAAAACAAAACTGCGGGTTGAATTCTCTGAAATAGAGGAACTTTTCTGAAAAATGGCATGACGGACGAAAGAAACCCAATTTGCTTTATTATTAGGTAAAGATAAAGATATGTCAGCCCTGTACTTCTACGCGCTCTTAAGTTTTTTTTAAAGACGCCAATGACGTAGTATTTTATTTCCGTAGAGAGATGCAAAGTAAAGCATCTATAAGAGACGGCGCGTCACATGTGCAACACTCACACCTTACACCTCCAACACGGACTCGCAAATTTTCTTCTGCATCCATTTGTGGGGGACCAGTCTGCAGACACTGATGCCGGAAACTGCCATTCAACGATGCCCGCATACATTTCAGCAACTTTTTGAACCAACCAACGAAATTCATGCATACAGGATGGATTTTGGTATAAACCGGAAGAGATTCATGCAAACACTACGGATTTCATATAAACATGAAAAAAATTATTGTATTTCGGACATAGACTTCAACTAAAAGCGGAGCTCGTCCGACTCCGTTGGTACAATATACCTAAACTAAGTGATCGCTGGCGCCTGTTCCCATGTCCGGCCATGATCCCTGATAACTGAAACTTCGCCTTCTCTAGTTCCGCCTCAGCTCTCCAGCTCCATCTTCGTAACCTCCGCCTTTGGAGCCCCAAGAAGTGGATCTGTCCGCCTCCACGTCGCCGCCAAATGGCTAATCAGCCGACGATGTTCAACCCACTAAGCTTGGCTTCAACAGGATTGCACTACCCTTCCTCGCTGCCGGCGGCGCCCACAGATGTGTCGCCTTCATGGTCGTGGCGGTCGGGGCGCGGCCTCGGCGGAGCCGGCGATGTCCTCCTCGTCGTTGCTCTTGCCCCACACCTTGTCCGCCGCCTTGTCGTAATCCTTGTAGGCGGCCTCCAGTTCCGCCTGACGTGGCGGTACCGCCAGCGGGCGAGGCGAGTCTCGCAAGCGGACGGTAGGACTCGAGCAACCCCCCTGCTCCGCCACGTCCACGTCCGGCATGACCTTCCTGCCGGTGTTGAGGCAGCCTAACTCACCGCTAAAAATCGCCTCCGTATCGGCCCTGAATACTCCGACAAGTTGGATCCGGTAGGTGTTTCTGCCTTAAACGAACTGCTAGATCGCATTGCCGCCCACGGGGTCGCAACCTACTTTGATCGGATTGGGCTTAAACTCGATCAGAGAGAAATCAGATCTCCGCCGATCACCCATCACGTGACAACCGTGGAGGAACAAACCGACGATGATTCTTCTCCCACGTTGAGGACAAAGCATGTTCGGGATTCTGAACCTGGAGAGCCGGTCTCTCGTCTTCTGAAAGACACTTCTTGCCCTCCGAACATGGAATCGGGCGCTGAGCCTAAAAACCCATTACGGGGCATAAAACTGTCCTCGAGGAATGGCTCGACAAACCTTGCAAAATTCACGTGACACCGGACAACGAACCAACGCATAGCCTTCGAGCATGTTGGATACTCCGGCAGGTGGCCAAAAGCGGCGAGGGTCTCCTCACTAAAAACACTCCAGAGAACTATTCTTCGGAGGATAACGATCCTGAAGTATTCACGGTCTCCGAGACCTTTCCATCGAATAATCGACGCAAGAGGGCGTTCCGCGACCTCGCCGAAGTCTGCCATGTGGCAGCAGTAAGTCCTTGGAATGACACTGCTATCACTTTTAACGCTGATGACGAACCAAGAGCCCACTCAGTCCGGGCACCAGCCGCTTTGGTCCTACACCCAATCATAGACGGCTTTCGGCTCACTAAGGCTCATGGACGGCGGTAGCAGACTCAACCTCATTTACGAGGACACGCTCAATAAAATGCAAATGGACAGGAGTCGCATTGAGCAAAGTAACACAACCTTTCGCGGTATTATCCCAAGTCGAGAAGCCAGATGCTCGGTAAAAATCAAACTCGATGTGGTATTTGACACACCGGAGAACTATAGGTCCGAAGAGTTACTCTTCCATGTGGCACCATTAAACAGCGGGTATCATGCTTTGCTGGGGTGAGACGCATTCACGCGCTTCCAAGCCGTGCCCCATTACGGGTACATGAAGCTCAAAATGCCCGGGCCCAATGGAATTATCACTATCACCAGTGATCCGGACATAGCACTCCACACCGAAACCAAAACCGCCTCTCTGGCCCTTGAGGCACTATCCGAGGCCCTCGTGGCCGAGGAATTGACCACCCTACGTTCCACAGTAGACAGAGACGATGTGATTCTCGATAAGAGACCCAAGTCTACCTCCTTCAAGCCGGCAGACGAAATAGTCAAGTTTCAAGTTCACCCGACGGATCCCAATAAAACAGCTTCCATTGGTGCGCAGCTGGATCCGACGGTGGATGCCGCATTACGCGCGTTCCTGCGTGAGAACTGGGACATTTTTGCCTGGCACCCTTCTGATATGCTAGGTATCCCACGAAGACTGGCCGAGCATAGTCTCAACATACTGAAGGGATACAAACCAGTCAAACAAACTCGCCGATTCTCCAAACCCAAACGACAGGCTACGGGGGAGGAGCTAGCCAAGTTGCTCGAAGCCGGGTTTATCAAAGAAATCAAACATTCGGACTGGCTAGCAAACCTGGTCATGGTACCTAAGAACGATAAATCCGGGCGCCTGTGTGTCGATTTCAAAGACCTTAATAAGGCTTGCCCTAAGGACTCCTTCCCACTACCTCGGATCGACCAGATTATGGATGCAACTGCAGGGCATGACTCCCTGTGCTTCCTCGACGCATACTCCGATATCATCAAATTAAGATGAAAGAATCCGATCAGGCCGCAACGGCATTCATCATTCCGCACGGGCCCTTCTGCTTCAATACTACGCCTTACGCCGACGCAACTTACTAACGCATGATTCAAACATGCCTGGAAAAACAGATCGGCAAAACTGTGGAAGCATATGTAGATGATGTAGTCATCAAGACCAAACATGTCGATTCATTGGTGGACGACTTACGCCTTACATTCGACAACCTCCAAAAAACATATGAGATACAACTCAATCCGGAAAAATGTGTTTTCGGCGTTCCAGCCGGAAAACTGCTTGGGTTCATCGTCTCCAATAGAGGGATCGAAGCAAACCCCGCTAAAATCTGAGCCTTGTCATAGTTGGCAACGCCAACAGACCTCAAGCAGGTACAAAAATTAGCTGGGTGCGTGGCAACCTTAAGTCGTTTTATCTCGAGATTAGGGGAAAAGGCGTTGCCATTATATCGCTTGCTACGCCGCACTAATAACTTCGTGTGGACGGACGCTGCCACAACCGGACTGGAGGAGATAAAGGCTCTGTTAGCGAGCAACCCAATCCTGGTCGCACCAAACATCGGCGAACCGATGCTGCTCTACATATCCGCAACTCACCAAGTGGTGAGTGCGGTGCTCATCGTCGTACGGAATGAGGAGGGACATAAATTCCCAATTCAAAAACCGGTATACTATGTATCAACAGTCCTTACACAATGTAAATCCCGATACCCGCATTATCAAAAGATAGCATATGCGGTCTTCATGGCATCCCGCAAGCTACGACACTATTCAAGAGTGCTCCATCACGGGCGCTTCCGAAGTACCACTTAACGATATTATAAACAATCGGAACTCCACCGTCCGGATTGCCAAATGGGCCATTGAGCTCTTACCATTTGAAATAACTTACAAGCCACGCCGAGCTTTTAAATCTCAGGTGTTGGCTGACTTCGTCGCCGAATGGACAGAGGCCGAAATCCCTAAAGAATAAGGCACATACTCCAACTGGGTGATGCACTTCGACGGCTCTAAGATGTTAGCCGGATTAGGGGCTGGTGTCATTTTGACATCACCCACAGGAGATACAATCCGTTATGTGCTCCAAGTACTGTACACAGATTCTAACAATGCAGCCGAATACGAGGCCTTATTGCACGGTCTCCAGATGACCTTCTCTATGGGCATACAACGCCTTGAAGTGTGTGAGGATTCAAACCTCGCAATATCTCAGATAAACGGAGACTTCGATGCAAAAGATTCAAAGATGGCGGCTTATCGTAATGTCGTACTCAAAATTTCAGCTCGGTTTGAAGGGCTCGAGTTTCATCATGTGGCTCGAGAAAGTAATCAAGCGGCGGACATACTTGCCCGCATGGGCGCTAAACGTGACCCCGTCCCACCTAACACATTCGTAGAGAGGCTTTTTAAGCCATTCGTAGTGTGGCAGGATGGGGCGGCAACACTGTTCCAGAGCCAACCATACCCCTAGATTCCGAACATAACACCGATATCATTGGTGGTTCGGACGCCGAGATAACACCATCGGCCCATGAAATCATGGCTGTAATCGCCCCATGGACCAAACCTTTCCTCGCCTACCTTACCAGGAATGAGCTCCCTGATGATCAGACGGAGGCCCGTCGCATTGTTTGACGCTCGAAGGCTTACAAAGTCCATGAGGGGGAACTTTACAAGAAAAGTACAACCAGAGTCTTACAACGGTGTATCTCTGAAGAAGAAGGACGACAGCTCTTGGCCGAAATACACGCCGGTCTTGGTGGCCATCATGCCGCCGCTCGGGCCCTTGTAAGTAAAGGCCTTCCGTACGGGTTTCTTTTGGCCCACGGCCCGAGCAGACGCACATGACCTAGTACAACGATGTGTTGGATGCCAGCTTTTCACAAATCAAAGCCACATGCCGCCTACTGCTTTGCGAACAATCCCCATTACATGGCCTTTTGCGGTCTGGGGGCTTGACATGGTCGGACCCCTTAAAGGGGGAAGCCATAAGAAGAAATATTTACTGGTTATGGTTGACAAATTCACCAAGTGGATAGAAGCCAAACCAGTCAAAACGGCCAAAGCCGGACCAGTTATAGATTTCATATCCGGTGTGGTGCACCGTTATGGTGTCCCGTACAGTATCATTATTGACAACGGTTCCAACTTTACGGCCGATGAGGTAAAAACTTGGTGCACTAATTTGGGCACCAAGCTCGATTACGCCTTTGTATGTCACCCTCAGACAAACGGTCAGGTCGAGCGGGCTAATGGCTTGATCATGAGCGGCATTAAACCCAAACTAGTACGACCCCTACACGAATCAGACAAGCACTGGGTTGAAGAACTCGATTCCGTACTCTGGGGGCTGCGGACCACGCCTAATCGCACGACCGGATACACACCTTTTTTTCATGGTGTACGGCATTGAGGCAACACTGCCTTGTGACATTATTCATGATTCACCTCGAGTGTGCATGTATGAAGAGAGGGAGGCTGAACTTGATCGGCAGGACGATCTGGATGGCTTGGAAGAGGAGCGCGGCGTTGCGAAGGCACGTTCCGCATTTTATCAACAGCAAGCTCGACGATATCAAAGCAGGGAAGTACGGGCAAAGACTTATAATGTTGGTGAACTCGTCCTACGTCTACCAAAGAAGAAAAAAGACTAGCTCAAGCCCAAATGGGAGGGTCCCTTCATCATAGATGAAGTTCTCACTAGAGGAGCCTATCACCTGCGCAACGCTTCGGATAATCGTTTAGAGCCAAACCCATGGAACGCGGCTCGGCTCCAAAGATTCTACGCCTAAATCCACACTTGTAACCTTTTTTCGTTTTTTTATCCCTCTCACCCCTTTTTTTCTCTTTTTGGTTTTTTACCAGTGTTCGGATCAACCGCACACTGAAGGGATATACATCATTAAATGTACACACCCACCATCACCTGGGGGCTTCTTTTTGCAAAAGCTTATTATGATTATTATTTTTGGAGCGTCAAGCTCACCATATATATGTGTTGTCTACTCATATGTGTCCTGTCTTCGCCATTATATGCACCTTTATGACTTAAGTTTTTGCCAAGCTGGGTTGCCTGGCTCCTGTGCTTATGCCCTACGTTCCTGCTTGTTCGGCTAGGGCATAAAGGGAGCACCTCTGTGATTGTTACAGCCGGGTTATCCGGACGTGTACCTTAGACGGGTGAAGCTGAAAGCTAGTGTTCTTAAGGGAATGATCGGTCGGCGGTCAAGAGACGAACTTCCCACGTTGCAATACACGCCCCCAAATTATAAAGTATACTGTGATCTCTCCATCACAGTTTATGTATGCGCAAAAACGCATACTGGCCCAGAGAAAGGAACCCTTAACGGAACTATTCTATCTGGAAGATGTTTCTTACAATCAAATGTAATATAACATAACTCCCCGAATACAACTGTAACACCCACGATGCGGCTATATCTCCCACGTGTCGAGGCACGGCTTAGAGGCATAACCGCATGGTGGTTTTGTCGCAAGAAGGGTCATCTTCACACAATCCCATGTAATGAACAAGAATGGGATAAAGAGTTGGCTTACAATCGCCACTTCACACAATGAACATATAATTCATACATCATTCAAAGCACACACATAGTCCGACTACGGACGAATACAAAAGAAAAGAAGATAACCCAACTGCTAGATCCCCGATCGTCCCAACTGGGCTCCACTACTGATCAACATGAAACGAAACATAGCAACGACCAAGATCTTCGTTGAGCTCCCATCTGAGCTCGATTGCATCACCTGCACTGGTATCATCGGCACCTGCAACTATTGGTAGTATCTGGTGTGTCACGAGGACTCAGCAATCTCAAAACCCGCGAGATCAAGACTATTTAAGCTTATGGGTAGGAAGTGGTAATGAGGTGGAGTTGCAGCAAACACTAAGCAAATATGGTGGCTAACATACGCAAATAAGAGCGAGAAGAGGAGCAACGGAACGGTCGAGAAGCTAGAAGTGATCAAGAAGTGATCCTGAAACTACTTACGCACAATCATAACACAATGGCCGTGTTCACTTCCCGGACACCGCCGAAAAGAGACCATCACGGCTACGCACGCGGTTGATGCGTTTTAATTAAGTCAAGTGTGAAGTTCTCTACAACTGGGCGTTAACAAATTCCCATCTGCCACATAACCGTGGGCACGGCTCTCGACAGTTTATACCCTGCACGGGTGTCCCAACTTAGCCCATCACAAGCTCTCACGATCAACGAAGGATATTCCTTCTCCCAGGAAGACCCGATCAGTCTCGGAATCCCGGTTTACAAGACATTTCGACAATGGTAAAACAAGACCAGCAAGACCACCCGACTGTTCCGACAAATCCCGATAGGAGCTGCACATATCTCGTTCTCAGGGCACACCGGATAAGCGAAGCGTACAGGTACCAACGTAACCCAAGTTGCCAAGGGACGGTCCAGGCACGGTGATCTAGTTTGGACCAACACTCGGAGGAGCACTGGCCCAGGGGGGTGGTAAAATAAAGATGACCCTTGAGTCTGCAGAACCCAAGGGAAAAAGGCTTAGGTGGCAAATGTTAAAACCAATGTTGGGCCTTGCTGGAGGAGTTTTATTCAAAGCGAACTGTCAAGGGGGTCCCATAAATCACCCAACCGCGTAAGGAACGCAAAATCAAGGAACATAACACCGGTATGACGGAAACTAGGGCGGCAAGAGTGGAACAAAACACCAGGCATAAGGCCGAGCCTTCCACCCTTTACCAAGTATATAGATGCATTAATTAAATAAGAGATATTGTGATATCCCAACATCATCATGTTCCAACATGGAGCAATCTTCAACTACACCTGCAACTAACAACGCCATAAGAGGGGCTAAGCAAAAGCGGTAACTTAGCCAAACAACGGTTTGTTAGGAAGGGTGAAAAAGTTTAGAGGCTGGCATGACAATTTGGGAGGCATAGTAAACAAGTGATAGGTAACGCAGCATAGCAATAGAACGAAGCAACTAGCAAGCAAAGATAGAAGTGATATCGAGGGTAATGGTCATCTTGCCTGAGACCCCGCAAGGAAGAAGAACGAGTCCATGAAGAAGACAAACGAACGTAGTCGAACGAATCCTCACAACTCCGGAACGAAACCAAAGCTAACGAGAGAAGCAAACCGGAAAGAAGCAAACAACATGGTAAACACACAAGCATAAACATGTCATGATGCACAAACAAGTATGATGCATGTCCGGTTTAATGAGGCATGGCATGGCAATATGCACAAACAGCACTACAAGTTAAGTGGAGCTCAATATGCAACGAGTTGCCTATTGACGAAACACCACATCAATTATTTAGTTCTCTCTCGTATGTACCCAACAACATTAAATGTTATTAAACATGGCAAGAGGTGAAGCATGATCAAACCACCTATTTAGGCAAGTTTAAATGAGGCCGGAAACAACAAACAACAATTCCGGAAAATCCCCATATGTCATTTAGCAATTTAATGCAAACACAGTTTTAACTATTTAAATGTTGTTAACATGATGCGGATGACATAATCAAGGTTTGTGCAATTTTTATGAAAATGTTGACATCTAATATGATAGGGAGCATTTGGTCACCATGGCGGAACAAAAGGGGTGCCACGGCAACGATAACGAAAATGGTGCCACGGCAACATTCCGGTGATCCGACAACTCATCAAGATGTCGGTGCGAACGAAAGTGTGGATGTGCGTAACATGCAAAATATGGTGGGGGTGATCCCGGTTACCGGGTTCCCATGGGTCGATGCATGGCAAAATGAGGAGGAACGTGCATGAAGCAAACGGGCACGGTGCAAACATACGATTCATCTCAGACAACATGCATTCATCCACGGGTCATCGTCTCGGCGGTTATACCTTTGAAGCGTGCATTTCGGGGCGGTTCAAAATCGTCGAAGGAAGTAGTCGTTCACGGGTCGTAGGGGAAGTAGTCGTACACATTTCGTAGTTGTACACACTCCGTAGATGTTCGGGGTCACGTCAAGGAACTTGATGTCCACGGGGTCTTCGAGGTCGACGGTAGTGGTACACACGTCGTCGTGGAAGTAGTGGTTCACGTTTTGAAGAGGAACTTGACGAATCTGATTTCCCCGACGGTCGAGAGTAGTGGTACTTGACGCAATCCACGCGAAGGGTGCTGGTTCGGGCAACGGTCTTGACGAAGGTGTACTTGGAGAACCAGGGGGTATGTCTTGGCGTGCATCAGACTGTTGGCGAACAACGTGTACAGGAGACAGAGAGATCTCTTGCGGTATTCCTGTCAACGTGAACAGGAGGCCAGAACTGACGAAGGGAAGGGGAGGCGGCCTCGACCCGTGGACCTGGCGTTTGGCTGAATCGAGTCCACGGGGACAAGCGGGCGAGCTGCTGGAGATGGTCTCGGCCATGGCGTCCCTGCGGTAGCCGCGAGCTCATGGCCTGCAGCAGCAGCAAAGCGCGGAACGGGACAGAGACGCCGGGTGATGACCCGCAAGTATACGGGATAGTTGTAGCCTCTTTCGATAAGTAAGAGTGTCGAACCCAACGAGGAGCTAAAGGTAGAACAAATACTCTCTCAAGTCCTATCGGCCACTGATACGACTCTACGCGCGCTTGGCGTTCGCTTTACCTAGAACAAGTATGAAACTAGAAGTACTTTGTAGGTGTGATAGGATAGGTTTGCATTATAATAAAGAGTACGTAAATATAAACTAGGGGCTGTTTAGATAAAGATGCAAAAAAGTAAATAAAGCGAGTGTGGAAAAGTGGTGGTTGGAGTTGTGAAATTGTCCCGAAGCAATTGACTATGTTACTAGACCGGTAATCACTATTGCAATTCTATTTGAGGGAGAGGCATTAGCTAACATATCATCCCTTACTTGGAATTCTATGCACTTATGATTGGAACTCTAGCAAGCATCCGCAACTACTAAAGATTCATTAAGGTAAAACCCAACCATAGCATTAAAGCATCAAGTCCCCTTTTATCCCATACGCAACAATCTACTTACTCGGGTCTGTGCTTCATGTCACTCACCCCACCCACCATAAGCAAATCATAAACATATTGCAAACCCTACAATGGGGATGCCTCACGCTTGCGCGACACGGAGGGCACAATAGGACAACACCCAATAATAAAACATGCAACTCAAACCAATCATAGCAATTCATCAATCACCGATAGGACAAAGAAAATCTACTCAGACATCATAGGATGGCAACACATCATTGGAAAATAATATGAAGCATAAAACACCATGTTCAAGTAGAGGGTATGGCGGGTTGCGGGAGAGTGGACCGCTGAATATAGAAGGGGGAAGGTGATGGAGATGTTGGTGAAGATGGCGAAGGTGTTGGTGAAGATCGCGGTGATGATGATGGCCCCCGGCGGCATTCCGACGCCACCGTAAGCAAGGGGGAGAGAGCCCCCCTTCTTCTTCTTCTTCTTCCTTGACCTTCTCCCTAGATAGGAGAAGGGTTTCCCCTCTGGTCCTTGGCTCCCATGGCTTGGGAGGGGCGAGCGCCCCTCTGAGATTGGATCTACCTCTCTGTTTCTGCGTTCTCAGATTCTACCCCTTCACCGTTTCTTAAATATCCAGAGATCCGTAACTCCGATTGGGGTGAATCTTTCGCCTAGATCTTTCTCATAAAATTAGCTTTGTTGCGCCAAAAGAAGAGAGTCAACCGCCTTACGGGTGGCCCACGAGAGCCCAGGCCGCGCCCAGGGGGGAGGGCGCGCCCCCCTGTCTCGTGGCCACCCCGGACACCGTTTCGCGTTGATTTTACTTCCCAAAAATCATAAATATTCCAAAAAAATCTCCGTCCGTTTTTATCCTGTTTGGACTCCGTTTGATATTGGGTTTCTGCGAAACAAAAACATGCAATGACAGTGCGGCATTGAGCAATTGGATCAATATGTTAGTCCTAAAAAATAGTATAAAAAGTTGCCAGAAGTATATGAAAGTTGAATAATATTGGCATGGAACAATCAAAAGTTATAGATACGACGGAGACGTATCAGCATCCCCAAGCTTAATTCCTGCTCGTCCTCGAGTAGGTAAATGATACAAAAGATAATTTTTGATGTGGAATGCTACCTAGCATAATCTTGACCATATGTCTAATCATGGCATGAATATTAAGACACGAGTGATTCAAAGCAATAGTCTATCATTTGACATAAAAACAATAATACTTCGAGCGTACCAATAAAGCAATCATGTCTTTTCAAAACAACAAGGCCAAAGCAAGCTTATCCCTACAAAATCATACAGTTTGTCCATGCTTCATTTTCGTCACACAAAATTCCCCCATCATGCACAACCCCGATGAGAAGCCAAGCAATTGGTTCATACATTTTAACGCGCTTCAGCTTTTTCAACCCTCACGCAATACATGAGCGCAAGCCATGGATATAGCACTATTAGATGGAAGAGAATATAATGATGGAGGTTATGTGGAGAAGACAAAAAAGGAGAAAGTCTCACATCGACGCGGCTAATCAACGGGCTATGGAGATGCCCATCAATTGATGTCAATGCGAGGAGTAGGGATTGTCATGCAACGGATGCACTAAGAGCTATAAGTGTATGAAAGCTCAACGAAATAAACTAAGTGGGTGTGCATCCAACTTGCTTGCTCATGAAGACCTAGGGCATTTGAGGAAGCCCATCGTTGGAATATACAAGCCAAGTTCTATAATGAAAATTCCCACTAGTATATGAAAGTGACAACATAGGAGACAATCTATATGAAGAACATGGTGCTACTTTGAAGCACAAGATATGAGACTCACTACATGAAGAACATGGTGCTACTTTGAAGCACAAGTGTGGAAAAAGAGATACTAACATTGCCCCCTTTTTTTTCTTTGGCCTTTCCTTTTTTTGGCCTTTTTTCTTTTATTTTTGGGGACAATGCTCTAATAATGATGATCATCACACTTCTATTTACTTACAACTTGATATTAAAACTCAATACTGGAACAAAGATATGACTCTATATGAATGCTTCCGGTGGTGTACCGGGATGTGCAATGATCTAGCGTAGCAATGACATCAAAACGGACAAGCCATGAAAACATCATGCTAGCTATCTTATGATCATGCAAAGCAATATGATAATGAATGCTCAAGTCATGAATATGATGATGATGGAAGTTGCATGGCAATATATCTCGGAATGGCTATGGAAATGCCATGATAGGTAGGTATGGTGGATATTTTGAGGAAGATATAATGAGGCTTATGTGTGATAGAGCGTATCGTATCACGGGGTTTGGATGCACCGGCGAAGTTTGCACCAACTCTCGAGGTGAGAAAGGGCAATGCAGCATCAAGAGGCTAGCAATGATGGAAAGGTAAAAGTGCGTATAATCCATGGACTCACATTAGTCATAAAGAACTCATATACTTATTGCAAAAGTTTATTAGCCCTCTAAGCAAAGTACTACTACGCATGCCCCTAGAGGGATAGATTGGTAGGAAAAGACCATCGCTCATCCCCGACCGCCACTCATAAGGAAGTCAATCAAAGAAACACCCCATGCTTCAAATTTGTCACACAACGGTTACCATACATGCATGCTACGGGACTTGCAAACCTCAACACAAGTGTCTCTACAATCCACAACCGCCCACTAGCATGACTCTAATATCACCACCTTTATATCGCAAAACTATTGCAAGGAATCAAACATATCATATTCAGTGATCCACAAGTTTATGTAGGATTTTATGACTAACCATGTGAATGACCAATTCCTGTCATCTCTCTAAATAGATATAAGTGAAGCAAGAGAGTTTAATTCTTTCTACAAAAGATATTCCCACGCTCTAACAAGTATAAGTGAAGCAAAAGAGCATTCTACAAATGGCGGTTTTCTATGTGAAGAGAAACAGGCAATCCAAACTTCAAATGATATAAGTGAAGCACATGAAGCATTCTATAAAGCGATACTCAACAGATTTAAGTGAAGTGCAATGAACATTCTATAAATCAACAAGTACTATCTCATACCAGCATGGTGCATAAAAGAAAAGTGAAAACTAAATGCGAAAGACGCTCCAAGACTTGCACATAATGCATGAACAAAACGAATTTGAAAACATACCGATACTTGTTGAAGAAAGAGGGGATGCCTTCCGAGGCATCCCCAAGCTTAGACGCTTGAGTCTCCTTGAATATTTACTTGGGGTGCCTCGGGCATCCCCAAGCTTGAGCTCTGGCCTCTCTTCCTTTTCCTCATATCGAGACATCCTCGATTAGACACTACATCCACACAAAACTTCAACAGAAAACTCGGTAAGATCCGTTAGTATAATAAAGCAAATCACCACTTTAAGTACTGTAGCAAACCAATTCATATTTTGTTTTTGCATTATGTCTACTGTAACATAACTTTTCCATGGCTTAATCCACTAATATAAATTGATAGATTCATCAAAACAAGCAAACTATGCATCAAAAAACAGAATCTGTCAAAAACAGAACAGTCTGTAGCAATCTAAACATTCACCATACTTCTGGAACCCCAAAAATTCTACCAAAATTATGAAAAATAAAAACGTTGTATAGTAAGACATTGCAAAAGGAATCAGAACCATTTGACGTTCCAGTTAAAAATGTAAAATCGCGCACTATACCCAAAGTTTCTGTCCAGCACCGTACAAACCAACAAGCATTGTAAACATCCTAAAGGCAAACCTTGGCACATTATTTTTATAATACAATGGAATTATACAAGGGGATAATTATTTTTATTGAAAAGTTTCTGTAATCAAGATTCACAAAGTTTCCGTGAGCATGAACAAAGTTCAAGGCTAGCTCCCACTTCAACAATGCTTGTCTTTCTCACTTTCACTTTCCTTTTTGAAAAGTTTTTAGGTTCCCCTCTTTATTTTTTTATTTTTAAACTATATAAAAGCACTCAGCAGAAATAAATGAATCTATAAAACTTCTGGATTGTCTCCCTAGCATCGCTTTCTTTAAAGCCATTAAGCTAGGCATATAGTGCTCAAGTAATGAATCCACCCGGATCCCAAGGTATATCAAAACCAATTTTAATTAACAATGATTTGTAATTTAGTAGTGAGCACAAAGTAACATATATCATGCAACAACGAAGTCTAACTCTCTTCCTATGCATCAGCATGTCATAAAAGAACAATTCATGCACACATAGTAAAGGCCAATGCATATTATAAGCAGTTTCTTGCAATTCTATAGTGTTGGAAACATAGAGAGGTGGAGACATAGTTCCTCTCTCATAATAATTGCAAGTAGGAGCAGCAAGCACATGCATATTATATTCATCAAAATCATCATGTGCAATGGTAAAAGGCAACCCATCAATATAATCCTTACTAAGCGCAAACTTCTCCGATATAGTGTAGTTGGGAGAATTCAAAAAGATAATAGGACTATCATGCGTGGGTGCAATAGCAACAATTTCATATTTAACATAACTATAGCAAGTTCATCTCCATAAGCATAATTCATGTTGGCATCTTGGACACAAGCATAGCAAGCATCATCAAAAAGGGATATTTCAAGAGAATCAACGGGATCATAGCAATCATCATAGCAATCATCATAGCAATCATCCTTCGGTAAGCACGAAGGAGAATTAAACAATGTATGAGTTGAAGAGTTACTCTCATTAGAAGGTGGGCATGGGTAGCTAATCCGCTCTTCCTCCTTTTGTTCTTCGCTCTCCTCATCATCTTTTTCATCCAATGAGCTCACAGTTTCATCAATTTCTTCTTCCATAGCTTCCTGCAAAATATTAGTCTCTTCTTGGACAGCAGAGAATTTCTTCATAAATGCATTAATATAGTAATTGTATTCATAATTTGAATAGCAATATCTAAGTATAGCAAGATTTTCAGGCCTATAAACATCATCATCTAAAGCTTCATACTTTTCAAATAAAGATTCAATTTCATAAGCAGCCTTAAAAGCAACAAATTTTTGTTCCACATTATAGTAATCATATATACCATTAGCATAAGAAGCTAAGGTTTTATTATCATTAAATTTGCATGAAAAGGGAAGGTGTGGAGCCTCCATCCAAGAGCAACAAGTAATATCATATCTCAAGCATAGAGCCCAGGCATACCAACGCAACATAATAAATTTATCCCATAATAGTTTTCCTTTTTGTGTCGAGTGATAATCCCTAAAGTATTCACGTTGATCCAACGTGTCTCCCATTATAAAGTTGAATGGGGTTTTCTCCGGATTATCAAAGTAGTACACAATATCTTTCGCATAATGAGAATCGAGGGTTTTAGGAGTTACCCCATCCTCATGAGTAGCAAGTACAGCTAATATTTTTGGTATTTTGCGTTCCATATCCATAACTAAAGATAGAGAACAACTTAGAACAGCAAATAAAAATTACTTAGTGGTAAAGCAGACAAGCACACACGAGAATATTCACCCCACGCTATGACTCCCCAGCAACGACGCCAGAAAAAGGTCTTGATGACCCGCAAGTATACGGGATAGTTGTAGCCTCTTTCGATAAGTAAGAGTGTCAAACCCGACGAGGAGCTAAAGGTAGAACAAATACTCTCTCAAGTCCTATCGGCCACTGATACGACTCTACGCACGCTTGACGTTTGCTTTACCTAGAACAAGTATGAAACTAGAAGTACTTTGTAGATGTGATAGGATAGGTTTGCAAGATAATAAAGAGTATGTAAATATAAACTAGGGGCTGTTTAGATAAAGATGCAATAAAGTAAATAGAGCGAGTGTGGAAAAGTGGTGGTAGGAGTTGTGAAATTGCCCCTAAGCAATTGACTACTTTACTAGACCGGTAATCACTATTGCAATTCTATTTGAGGGAGAGGCATAAGCTAACATATCATCCCTTACTTGGAATTATATGCACTTATGATTGGAACTCTAGCAAGCATCCGCAACTACTAAAAAGGTAAAACCCAACCATAGCATTAAAGCATCAAGTCCCCTTTTATCCCATACGCAACAATCTACTTACTCGGGTCTATGCTTCATGTCACTCACGCCACCCACCATAAGCAAATCATAAACATATTGCAAACCCTACAGCGGGGATCCCTCACGCTTGGGCAACACGGAGGGCACAATGGGACAGCACCAATAATAAAACATGCAACTCAAACCAATCATAGCAATTCATCAATCACCGATAGGACAAAGAAAATATACTCAGACATCATAGGATGGCAACACATCATTGGAAAATAATATGAAGCATAAAACACCATGTTCAAGTAGAGGGTACAGCGGGTTGCGGGAGAGTGTACCACTGAATATAGAAGGGGGAAGATGATGGAGATGTTGGTGAAGATGGCGGAGGTGTTGGTGAAGATCGCGGTGATGATGATGGCCCCCGACGGCGTTCCGACGCCACCGGAAGCAAGGGGGAGAGAGCCCCCTTCTTCTTCTTCTTCCTTGACCTTCTCCCTAGATGGGAGAAGGGTTTCCCCTCTGGTCCTTGGCTCCCTTGGGAGGGGCGAGCACCCCTCTAAAATTGGATCTATCTCTCTGTTTCTGCGTTCTCAGATTCTACCCCTTCACAATTTCTTAAATATCCGGAGATCCATAACTCCGATTGGGGTGAATCTTTCGCCCAGATCTTTCTCATAAAATTAGCTTTCTTGCGCCAAAAGAAGAGTGTCAACCGCCTTACGGGTGGCCCATGAGAGCCCAGGCTGCGCCCAGGGGGGGAGGGCGCACCCCCCTATCTCGTGGCCACCCCGGACACCATTTCGCGTTGATTTTACTTCCCAAAAATCATAAATATTCCAAAAAAATATCCGTCCATTTTTTATCCCGTTTGGACTCTGTTTGATATTGGGTTTCTGCGAAACAAAAACATGCAATGCATGTGAACGGCACTTTGAGCCATCGGATCAATATGTTAGTCCCAAAAAATAGTACAAAAAGTTGCCAAAAGTATATGAAAGTTGAATAATATTGGCATGGAACAATCAAAAATTATAGATACGACGGACACGTATCACCGGGCGCTGATGGTGGTGGAGCAGGGGCTTCACGCGAACGGGGCCGCGACGATGCTGATGGCCTCGCGGGCCATGGCAGGCGGTGGGCATGGTAGGAGGAGGGTGAGCGTTGGAGAGAGGAGGCCCGGCGCGAGGCACGCACGTGGTGGAGGCGGGCGACGGTCGCGACAGCGAAGAGAAGGTCGTGGCAAGGCAAGGGCGAGGTGCGGGGCGGAGCAAAGGGGACGCGGCTCCACGACGAGGCGGCGGCGGGGATGCTCGGCGGATGGAGGAAGGCAGAAGCAGCGGCCATGCCAGGGGCGGCGGACCAGGAAGCTTCAGAGCGCGGGCACCATGGTTTCGGGTGACGGGGCCACTTCTAGTGGCACGGGAGGCGGGCGGCAGAAAGAGAAGGAGATGGGGATCGAGCGAGGAGGTGGGGGGATCGAGCGCTGGCGGCACTGGAGGGAGGACGAGGGAGAGATGGAGATCAATGGGAGTGAGGAGGAGGTCGGGCTAGGGTTAGGATTAGATAGGTGGGCTGACCTGCTGGGAGGCCCAATTGGCCAGCTGGGCTTCTCTCTTCTTGATTTACAGAAAATAGAAAGAAAGAATAGAGAGAAAAGAGAAGGTTAGAGAAAGAATTGGCATGGGGTTAATTTTCTCAGACTCAGAAAAATGAGTTTAATCCAAGAAAATAGGAGTGGGCATGGATGCAAGGTTTAGATTCAAAAACATTTGAATTTAATTCAAATGGATGAATAGGAAGTGGAGGTTTGGAAGGCCCAAAAATGTTGAGAATTTTGGAGGAGCCACAATAATTGGAGAAAGAATTGTTGGCAAAGTTTGAGGCAAGGAATTGAGATAGAAAATGCATGGAACTTAAACTGCAGGTTTGTTATGGTGATTCCAAAGTTAATGGAATATTTATGATAGCTCCCTAATAATAGTAGGAGACTTTGAATATGTTTTAAAGAAAAATCACTGTGTGAATATCCCTCAATTTAAATAGATCAACGATCTATGCAATTTATTTAGGTGAGTTTTAAAAAGAGGTTGCATGATGACATGATGCAATGCACATGATGCAAGGATGAATGCAACGAACAAACAAATCACACGACGAATCTCAGAATACAAGGAAGGCATCTGGAGCGTCGGTCTCGGGGTGTGACAACACTCCACCACTACAAGAGGATCTCATCCCGAGATCTAGGATGGCATCGGAGAGAAATAGAAGAGGAAGAGAAGAGGTAAAACTAAGTTGCTTCTTCGACAAATAAGTGAAACCAAAGAACCTTCAAAGGTTGAAAAGTTGAAAGAAAGAACACAACGAGTTGAACACAATTGAGAGCACTGCGGTGGAAAATAGATAGAATGAACACCATGTGAACCTTGGAGGCTGCAAAGCTATGAATGACGATTACAATGGACAAGAAGGAATTGGAACCACTCTGGTTGAAATGAGATAAATAAGGAACAAGGAAGATCAAATTCGGATAGCACTCTGGTTGAAAAGAGATGCAAGATGAAGGACTTGATAAGATGAAAAGAACTTAGCAGAGGACATAACACTCCTGTTAAACGAATAAGCAAGGAAAAGAACATGATATTTACAAAATGAGATGATGGGTCGAAGAGAGTAACATCACAATGCCTCATGAAGAAAGAATAGAAGATAGATCACTGGAATAACAGAACGTAGGAGAAAATGCCAACTTCTGCCACAAATGATCTTGTAAAGCACCCTTCCAAGAAGGTTAGAACGGAGTTGTTGGAAAACCAACAACGAAATGAATAAGCTTGTAGTGGGCTTACGAGAAATATCTCAAGACTATGAGGTGACAACCGGCCACTAATGGAAACCATTGATTTGATTGAGAGCACCAAGGAGATGAAAAACTTCTTCACCGAGATGATAGAGAGACAACTTGGATCATTAATAAGCACCACAATATCAACATTCCTTAGGGAAGGCTTTAGGTGAAATATGACACAAGATAACTCCAACGAAGAGATTAATGGATTTAGAATACCTCATTCTTGACAACATATGAATCATGAAATGTAACACCCCGAGACCGACGCTCCAGAAGACTTCCAGCTATTCCGAGTTTCGTCATGTGATTTGTTTTGTTCATTGCATTCATCATGCCATCTCTTGCATTGCATCATGTCATCATGCCATCATATCATTAATTTTTAAAACTCAACTAAATAAATCGTATGGATTTTTCGATCCATTTAAATCGAGGGAATTCACGATGGTGATTTCTCTTTATAATATATCCTCCCGATATTAGTGGAGCTATTATAAAAAAAATTCCATTCATTTGGAATTAACCAAAACACACTTGAAAAAATCCCCACTCCCTTTCTACTTCAAGTTTGGTCCCCAAACTTTGTCGATATTTCTTTTCCCATTTATCGAGGCTCCTCCTAAAATCACAACATTTTTGGACCTTCCTTTTTCCTAGTCCTAGTTCAAACCTATTGAATTAAATTCAAATGATTTTGAATTTAATCTTGCAATCTTGTCACTTCATTTTTCTCGGAACGAGCATATTTCTGTGAGTCCAGGGAAATTATCCCCATGTCCAAATTCTTTCCCTAACCCTCTCTTTCTTTTATTTTATTTCTTATCTCTGTTTTGTTTTTTTCTTTCTTTTGAGCGAGAGATAGTCCAGCCCAGCCTGGGCCTCCCAGCCTCCCGCACCGGCCTAAGGCCCAGCCGCGCCCAGCTCCTAACCCTAGCCCGCATCCATCTCTCCCTCTCGTCCCTCTGCCCGCCGCCGCACTCACACACCGCATCGAGCCCCCGTGCCCGATTCCCACGCGCAGCCCTCTCCCTCTGCTCGATCTCCCTCTCCTCGCGTCCCATCGTGCGCCGCAGCCTCTCCTGCCTCGCTACTCCTCGGCACCGGCCCCGCCGCCAAGCTCCTTCGCCCGCCTCCTCGCCCGTCAGCCGCCGTCGCCCGGGCGCCTAGCTCCGGCGCGCGCCGTTGTCCCTCCTCGACCAGCCGGCCTCCACCGCCTCTTCCCTCACTGCGCGTCCTCCTCCACCTCGCGACCTCGCCCGCCGCCGCCTCTGTCGCCTCCACTGCTGCCGGCCGCCCGCAGCGCCGTCCGCAGCGCCTCCACGCGCTACCGTTCGCCCGTTCGGCGGATCCCCCGGCAGGCCCGTCGCCACCTCCGCCACGCCAAGCCAACCGCCTCGCCCGTCCCGCCATGAGCACCACCACCTCCTCGGCGCCGCTGCTCGCTTCTTCCTCCTCTGCATCGCGTGCCCTGCTGCTGCTGCCGCTCCCTACACCATCTCCATAGCTCCATGCTGCACCTCCCGCTGGCCCGTTGATGCCATGGCCCTCCTCCTTCAGCGAAGCGCCGCACCCATCGTCGCCGCTCCCAGCCGCTCCCTCACTGTCCCTCGTTGTTGTCCTGCTCGCTGAACGAGCTCGATCCCAGCGCCTTCAGCCCGTCCGACCTCCTCTGTTCGTGACTTGTGATGCTGCCCTTTTTGCCGTTGCCAAGGCCATTGAATCCAGGACACAAGACCGCCTCGGTGGATTCCATTTGACAAGTTTCTCTCGGCGACCACTGAACATCTACGCGGATTCGCCAAGTGGCACGGCGACCATCGCAGCAAGTTCGACTACACGTTGACGCGTCAAGTACCTCTACGCGTCTCTGGGATCGCCAAAACGCGTGCCTCGACGACCGCCAAGTACCCCGCCGGATCGTCAAGTTCGACTACAAAGCGTCAAGCGTGTACCACTACCGCCGCCCGAACATCTACGAACGGTGTACCACGACGATCATGTACGGCTCCACGACGACCCGCCAAGACCCTGAACAACTACCGCCGCCGCCGTGTACAACTACTTCCACGACGACCCGTGAACAACGACTTCCACTACGCCGTGTACGACTACTTCCCTCGGCGATCATCGCGAGCGACTACTTCCCTCTGAACGCGAACCGTCCCGTTTGAACGCTTCGAAGGTATAACCCGAGACGACCGCGATGAGATGCACCGTTTTCACCATGTCCGAATTGTCATTGCAAGTTCCTCCTCGTTTGCCATGCCGTCGACCCGTGGGAACCCGGTATCCGGGAGCACCCCACCTTCTTGCACGACTCGCTCGTCACACTTCCTTTTGCACCGGTATCTCCGTGAGCTACCGGAACCGATATGTTGCCATGGCATCATTTTCGGATATGTTGCCGGGGCACCATTTCCTTTTCGCCGCCGTGGCACCCTTTTCGTTTCGCCGCCGTGGCACCCTTTTTGTTCCGCCATGGCGACAAATGCTTCATAACATGCTTATGTCAACATTTTCATAATATTGCATAAACTTGCATATGTCATCCGCATCATGATAACAACATTTAAAATGTTTAAAACTTGTTGTTGCATTAATTTGCTAAATGCATATGGGGATTTACCGGATTTGTTGTTTTTATATCCGTCCCCATTTAAATTGTTTAGATGGTGTAGTTTAATTATGCTTCACCTCTCGCCATGTTAACCAACATTTAATCTTGCCTTGTTCATAACTGAGAGAGAACTAAATATTGAATGTGGTGTTTCGTCAATATGCAACTCGTTGCATATTGAGCTCCACTTAACTTGTAGTATTGTTTGTTGCACTTTGCCATGCCATGCCTCATTAAACCGGACATGCATCATACTTGTTTGCGCATCATGACATGCTTATGCTTGTGTGTTTACTATGTTGTTTGCTTCTTTCCGGTTTGCTTCTCTCGTTAGCTTCGGTTTCGTTCCGGAGTTGTGAGGATCCGTTCGACTTCGTCCGTTTGTCTTCTTCATGGACACGTTCTTCTTCCTTGCGGGATTTCAGGCAAGATGATCATACCCTCGAAATCACTACTATCTTTGCTATGCTAGTTTGCTCGCTCTTTTGCTATGCCAATGCTACGATGCCTACCATTTGCTTGTCAGCCTCCCAAATTGCCATGTCAAACCTCTAACCTTTGACACCATTCCTAGCAAACCGTTGATTGGCTATGTTACCGCTTTGCTCAGCCCCTCTTATAGCGTTGTTAGTTGCAGGTGAAGATTGAAGATTGTTCCTTGTTGGAACATGGAGATGTTGTTCCTGGTTGGAACATGTTTACTTGTTGGGATATCACAATATATCTTATTTAATTAATGCATCTATACACTTGGTAAAGGGTGGAAGGCTCGGCCTTATGCCTGGTGTTTTGTTCCACTCTTGCCTCCCTAGTTTCCGTCATATCGGTGTTATGTTCCCGGATTTTGCGTTCCTTACACGGTTGGGCTATAATGGGAACCCCTTGACAGTTTGCCTTAAGTAAAGCTTCTCCAGCAGTGCCCAACATTGGTTTTACCATTTGCCTTAACAACCTACCACCTTCCCTTGGGTTCTGCAGACTCAAGGGTCATCTTTATTTTAACCCCGGGCGGTGCTCCTCGAGTGTTGGTCGAACCGAGCTACTGTGAGGCCACCTCGGGAAACTTGAGGGTTGGTTTTACTCGTAGCTAGACTCATCCGAGTGTGCCACGAGAAAGAGATATGTGCAGCTCCTATCGGGATTTGTCGGCACATTCGGGCGGTGTTGCTGGTTTAGTTTTACCCTGTCGAAATGTCTTGTTGTACCGGGATACCGAGTCGATCGGAGTGTCTCGGGTGGAGGTCTATTCCTCCGTTGACCGTGAGAGCTTGTCATGGGCTAAGTTGGGACACCCTGCAGGATTTGAACTTTCGAAAGCCGTGCCCTTGTTATGGGCAGATGGGAATTTGTTAACGTCCGGTTGTAGAAAACTGAAGTTGACCTTAATTAAAATACATCAACCGTGTGTGTAACCGTGATGGTCTCTTTCCGCGGAGTCCGGAAGTGAACACTGATGTTGGAGTTATGCTTGACGCAGGTTGCTATAGGATCACTTCTTGATCATACTTTTATCGACCGTGCTTTGCCTTCTCTTCTCGCTCTCTTTTGCGATTGTTGCCACCATATATGCTAGTCGCTTGCTGCAGCTCCACCTCATGCATTTACCTTTCCCATAAGCTTAAATAGTCTTGATCTCATGGTGCGAGATTGCTGAGTCCCGTGGCTCACGGATACTTCAAAACCAGTTTGCGGTGCCTATGTACCGAAAGCGGTGCCGCGACCAAGCTCAAGGAGGAGCTCGATGAAGATCTTGCCCTTTGTGTTGTTTCGTTCTAGTGGATCGATAGTGGAGCCCGGTTGGGGTCGATCGTGGTCGTTTTGTCGCATTTGGGGTTCTTCTTTTATTTTGGTTCCGTAGTCGGACCTTGATTGTATCTGGATGATGTAATGCTTTATTCATGTAATTGTGTGAAGTGGCGATTGTAAGCCAACTATGTACCTCTTTCCTTATGTATTACTTGGGTTGTGTGAAGATTACCTCACTTGCGACATTGCTTTCAATGCGGTTATGCCTCTAAGTCGTGCTTGACACGTGGGAGATATAGCCGCATCGAGGGCGTAACAAGTTGGTAATCGAGCCTTCCCGACCTTAGGAGCCCCACCGCTTGATCGTTTTAGTGGCGAGTTGTGTCTAGAAAAATGTTTTGAGTCACTTAGGATTATATATATCGGAGAGTTTAGAAATTCTTTTTACTCCCGGTCCTTCGACCTTCGGTGAGGTATCCCGACGTAGAGTTTTGACTCTTCTCTTCTCAAATTTCACTAAATTTTTTTTTTAGGATCACGCTGGTATCTTGGAATCGTCCGATATTCTTATGACGAGAACATTGTCTTGGTTGCCTCGACATTTAGGGGTTGTGGCGGTGTCCCGGGAGTTGAGCTCCGAGGTGTTGTCGTCATAATTTTATCGTTGCAGTTCGGAATACCCGAGTTTAATACGCCGACATCGAAAATCTCTTTTATGCAGTTGTTGGTGAGATAACCCCGCTAACCCAAAGATCTTGAGGTGAGTACGGAGTATTGCCATGACTCGTATAACGAATGCTTTTCGAAGGTTGAGGTAGACGATTTCCGAAGGTTTCTTGGTTATGTGTTGACGGATGGATACAGCTGGATGTAGGGATTGTTAGTTTGGGTGAGATATATTGCTCCCCTGTATCCCCAACACCAGATTGCATAACCAGAAAGTTTCGGGAGTTCTAATAGGTGGGAATTCAAGTAGCTCTTAGGATATCTTTCCGACGGATGTATGATATGAAATTGGGGTTCGACGTCTAGTGGTCCGCCTATTCACGGTTGGTTTTATAGTGGTCTCGTTGTGTCTTAAAGAGTCCTTGGCTATGCCGACTCGGGGACGCTTCGTATGTCATGTGCACTGCCTTGTACATGATGGTGCTGTACGATTGAGCCCGTGTAGGCCCCACCACGAAAACTTCGGACGAAATCTCTATCATATGTTTGTTCCGGCTTATTCTGCAAGCCAAATCCTTTGTTTTGTTTTATTTGTGGTATTCGAGTTGCTTCAATGTCAAATGTTGATTCCATACCTTTTCCTAAATGGTGTTCTCATACTCCGATGTGAATACCAATCCTTCTCGATAATCGAGATTGTCATGTCAATCCTTTTCAACCGGCGTGTTTCTCTTCAAGTGGATCCGATCACTTCAACATCAGCAAGACCAATTATCATTTCTTCTCAACGGTGTTTGTTTCATCCGTCTCCAAGTTGCCTTTGTTCTTTCCCGCCCACCCACCCTTTTTCCTCAAGGACTAAGATTTCTTTACCAAGTATCCATTTATTCATGTGAAGTCTCTTCATTCTTTTCTTTCGATGTTCTTATCCGGTGATCCCTCGTGAAGATGCTCACGAGCTTCAAGTTCATCATCCTTCATTTTTTTTAATTGTCCGGTGGATCCATATCAAGCTTTTGATATTCATCATATCCTTTTCCTTGTTTCAAATGCTTTTTTAATACCGGTGCACCTCTTAATCTTTCACTTCTCGTTATTCATTTGTTCTAGAGTACTGAAGATATCTTGGAAGATTTGTGTTTCCATTCTTAATCCGTTCAAGCCATTTCGAGATTGGTATCTCATTCAAGTCATTTAATTCAACCGGTGCAACATCTCTTTAATATCATTCTCAACGGTGTTTTCTTTTGAGTGGGCCCTAACCCACAGGTCTTTTCCCAGGATCTTACCTGACTCTTCTATTTTCCCCGAGCTATCCTAAATTCTTCTCCAAGTTTGACGTAAGAATGAGTTATCATCAGTCAAATGCTTTTCTCCAAGATCTTTCAAATTCTTTTCATAGTTGGCTCAACCCCTTCGCTTTTGATTCTTCCGGTGTGCCTCAATAATTCTTGGTGGTGTTTCTCATTGTCATTCTCATCATTTGAAGACCGAAGAAGAGTTTCTCTTTAATCTTGCTCTATTCTCTTAAAGATTC